>JAEAOA010000803.1:497500-615010 GCA_016746295.1 Potamilus streckersoni | reverse complement strand
GATTGACTAAGTCTTCTATTTTAAAAAAGCGACGCGCATATTTCTATGCATTTATGAAAACAGAATAGACTAATAATTTTTTAGGATACATCATGAGGCTTTGAACGTTATCAACATTGCATACATTTTCTACACCTTTTACGTGCACATAAATAAAAATAGGCTTTAATACCAAACATGGAATGTTACTAAAGAGCAAGGGAAAAACAAAAGCCTGTTAAATAATGCCGGTTCAACCCAATTATTTTCACTTGCTGTCTCGTTATAGGATGACTCGTTTACCTTGGGGTTAGCTCACTTACTGCAGATAAACAATGCCTAATATTTTTATTTGTCGTAGAGTTCACCTTGATTGTAGGTGTTGTGGATGGCCCGAGAGTCGTCCTCGTCGACATTACATCACTCACTACACTTGTCGTAGAGTCCAGTTTGACTGTAGGTGTTTTGGGTGACGTGGGTGTCGTACTTGTTAAGACAGCATCACTCCCTACACTTGAAGAATGCGTAACAGTGTCAGTTGTGGAAGTGTCCATTATGGTTGTATGTGTCGTTGATGTCGTGGTTGTAGTAAGTGACGTGGAAGAAGAAAATGCTGTTAATATTTAAAAGACTACAAGAAAAAAAACATGAAAGGAATAATCAAAGTTTAAAAGTTTTACGCTCTCCTTTATGATGTCGTTAATACCTATATATACATATATTTGTCAATATAGCCTACTCTAATTAATAACAACACAAATGATACGGGAATTATGTTCTTTACGATTAAATTTAAACATTTCATAAATAACTTATATAATGACATGAATATATTACGAATGCTCTTAAGACGAACATTCTATAGATTTATCAGTTGTAGTGATATTTACGTCTTTAACGCATACCAACAACCTATAAGACATGCTTATCTTCAAAAGGCATATAAGAGTATTTTACAATCAGCACTTAATGTACTCTTAAAATGATAAACTTTGATGAATGCAAGCTCCACGTTTGAATTTGTTTTTACGAATTACTCTGCAGCAATATTAAGTTAATTTGTATTTAAATCAAATCTAACTATTCTAAATTAGTTTTCGTGATCAATTAAATATTACAAACTAGTATATGGATATACACTCAATACTATAAAGTGAGAATCTGTAAATACGACGAATCGAAAAAATTTATATAGTAAATCTGATTTGTGTTTGTATATGGGATATGTTTACTAATAACATGGAAACCTCATCCTTCTGCTGTAAGAATAGTTTTGTTCTCATGTATTCTTCATTTGAGTATTTGCAAAGGTTAACACATTAATATAATGTTAGAAGTGTATGCTATTACAAGATGTAACAGAAAAGAGTGCAGACAGCAAGGCTTGTAAAATTAAGCAAATAATTTAGAATACTAAGTGAAAAATGTGGAAAAATATCCTGAGGTTTTACAAATCAAATCCAAAACATAATCCAAGAATTATAACAAAGACAACGTAGTATTAAAAAGTCCTGAATTAATCTGAGTTTGAGGAGCGTTCATGAAATGTAAAATAGAAGGCAATGACTTCTGTAAAATGGAAGGCAATGACTTCTGTTGTAATTAGCGAAGTGCTGTTCTGTCAACATTTCCTTGTTGAATTACAAAAATATTAGTCCCGTTTTGAATTCCGTATAAATTTCAGTGAATGTCTTCGTGCAAGAATTTTGTAGGAACATTTGTATTTCCAGGAAAAATAATTACTTGAAACTCAAATAAAAATAATATTCACTCAAATATGTCACACCATTTGTTTTGAATCCAACTGTCCAAATTATATAAAGAGAAGAGTTATACACAAGTTTAAGACGCAAAACAGATTCTCAGATGAGGGTCACATGGTCTTCATTCCAGAACAAAGAAGTTTTTTTAGATGTCTAACATCACGTTCTCCCAATATGTCCTTAACTAAAAACAATTGTTCTTACTCTGGGAAAAAAATAATATTTCTTTTTTTTTTACCAGAACTGTAATTAGTTCAGAATTAAGGTCATACAGTAGATACATTGTTTCTATTATTATAACAGTCAGGTCAAACAGAACTGATCTAAATTTCTGGAACATGTAAAACTCAGTTAGCAAAGTAACTATATAATAGCATGTAATTGAACATAGAAATAAAACTATCGAACAAATAACTAAATTAAAAGTACTTATAATAAATTCATGAAAATATGGTAATTTAGACAAATAAAACGACAAACTTAATTACCCGCGCAAATTCCTTTTTTAATTAAAAAACCGCAAACGTAATATTAGATCCGTAAATCATGTACACATGTGTCTGAAAGGGAAATCCAAATTTCTGAGCCAGTGTTTTCTTTTCCCATTCTTATGCATGAAAGGATAATTGATTAGAGAAAAAAAATGAATCCACAACTATATCATTTTTCTGCCCTAATTAATGTTATGAATAAAACCGATAGTATACAACTTTTTCACCGTGTATAGCCATTACCTTAATGGCATGTACGAGGGTTTGAACGAAACTGGAGAGTAGTAAAGGAAAACAAGAGTTTCATTTCAAACTCTATTTTTACCATCAGAACAAATTCGAATTACCCCCACCCCATCCATTTCTTTTCTTAAACCCACCTATTTTCTCAAAAGGATACTAAGGTTCCTAATTCATGATATCAATTACCCCGCCCCAGTTCAATTACATATCACCTAATAAGGTAAGAGTTTCATTTCAAACCCTCCAAATTCACCCACCCCTCACCACTAACCTCCTCAAGAATTTCAATTCAAAATCCTCTAAACCATCCCCCTCAGTTCAACTAATAAGGAAGCCAGGTGTGTTAGTCATCATTATGTCGTTAATAAGGTATTGTCTAGACAGGTAGTCAGCCAGGTATAATGCTCTTTCGTCATACGAGTCAAGGTAACTGTTTTAGCTAATCATTGTACTGCGTGATACACCCGTGTAGGTAAACTATCAATCATTCTTACGCAGGCTTTCACCAGGTAAGAAGATTGCGGAAATTAATGCACTTGTGATATTTTGTACGTTTGGGAATAGCGTTCAAGCGGACATTTACAGAGCCAGAAGAAAGGTGAGTTTATACTTCATTACCAATGATTAATGTTTCAATTGTTGATATTAGAAATACTTCATTATCATGATTGTAGAGACTAAATTTTACTTTACCGCTCACACAAGGACGAAAGTCAAACAAATCTTTTATTTGTGGTTTGTTTAGAGGATATTTTTTGTAATAGAATATATTTTTTGATCGATCGAGATCAATTGTAAGTTTAGAATATTTTTGCTGGCTAATCGGACTGTGAAAGATTTTAAATTCCGCTAGCAACTTTTGATAT
Source organism: Potamilus streckersoni (assembly GCA_016746295.1). NCBI lineage: Eukaryota > Metazoa > Mollusca > Bivalvia > Unionida > Unionidae > Potamilus > Potamilus streckersoni. The sequence continues at coordinate 611,668 of JAEAOA010000803.1, read as the reverse complement.
AATTGTTCGAGATAGTTGAAATACTTGCTGTTATCAGATCTGATGAGTGAAAGTTTTAGCTTGTCACTCGTTCCACTAAAACATGTACCTAATGTTTCGTTATTAATTTCAACTGTAAATTGTTTGCCGTCAATCATTAGATATTTTATTTTGCTACTATAGCTATTTGTCATTGTTAAATTTTCAAACATTAGTTTGTAAATTTAGATAAAATTTTAGTCGGAAAAGATAATGTCAAGTATAGATCTATCATCATGACAATACCCAAGTGCAAGTGTATCTACATCATTTTCGCAATAATGTTTGTCATCAACATTACACAATCCACATTTGATAATGACATCTGTTTCAAGTTTATGATGATTAGTCCGAATTGCCACAGCTCTCATAAAACTAACACCACCATCAAGCGCGTACTTGTGGTCAACAAATTTCATAAACTTTTTAACAAAATCACGAGACAGACTTTTCGCTTTTTCCGTTATTTTATTATTGTCTAATAATACGGCATACATTTTGCTACGTAATCCGATAAAGTATTTGATAGCACTCGAGTTCATTTCATCTTTGAACTTACCAATAACCTTTGTATTTGTGTCGTCATGAAATTTACTGTCACGTGGGTAATCAGAAAGATCAAACAGATGTATATTATCATACATGTCCTGATAGATGTCCTCGCATTTGATTCCATATACAAGCGAATCAGTATCAGTAAACAATAATCTACTAGCAGGCCATTGATTTTTAACAAAATTATAATGAAAATCGTACATCAGCCACTTTGATAAATCTAACACTGAAGCTCCAATGTAGATTGGCTTGTTTAGTTTTATATTTGTTTTTCTTCTTTGTATCGCAATAAGATTCTCATTAAAAAATTTCATGCTCACAAAATCATCGTCTGAATTAAGTTTGTTTCTGCGATTGACATCATTAACTAGTTCGATATTTACGCGTTTCTTAATATTCTCCATTGCCTTACCAAAAACGGAATTGTTCATCAGTTTAAAGAAGTTTTTCTTAAAATCAATTTTTGATGCAGCTCTTCTTGAACTGTTCGAGTTAACGTAACCTCTCATCCACGGCGACTGATTAAATTTTAGTACACGATGAACTTTTCTCAACACAAGACCAGCATCATCTGCTTGTTTTAATACTTTGTAATGCAAAACATAATTACGTTTATTAAGCAAATTTTGTACCAGTTTCTTGACAATAGAATGTTGTCTTAGTGATGCTGACGCTTGTTGTTCTTTTGATAACATACTATAATCTATGACCATCGATTCCGCGCGGAAAGGGTAATCGTTATGCAATTTGTGTAGCGAATTTGGATAATCAAGATCAACTTCAGCGAAATATGAAACATCTTCGGGTATATTTTTTCTGTCTTCGATGGAAATCGATCAGCCGTGATCCAGTGAACTCCACCAAGAGGCATTGATTCTACCGTTGAACCACCGTACAAGTTGTTACAATATAGATAAATTGTATACTTCGAAGGAAGCTCAGGGTTATACTCTTTTAAGTATGTGTTGTTTGCTTCAGCATATTTTTTCGTTATCACGCTAATACCGCCTCTGATATCTATTTCAATAAAATTGAACATATCAACGTCAGTCAGTAATTCCAACCTTACCTTTCTAAGTTTTAGCAGAGCATCCCATGACAGCCCATGCGCAGAATAATACCAACAAGGATCTAGTCCATAATTGTCATAACTTACTTCTCGAAAACTTTCAAAAATATCTGCTAATAATAACACGTCAGTTTTCAAATACAAATCAAGATAATAACCAAACGTCTCACAATCAAACTCATTCCAGATATCTTGTGCATACTTGTATTCGTCATCAGTTATATTTTCATTTTTAAGTTGCGAGTAAATTTTGTCTTTATTAGGTAAAGATATTTCATCAAATGTACTCCAATCGTTGAGATATTCGTACGGAAATACCTCTTTTTTAGCTAGTAGATTAAATTTATCTCCGACACAGTCTCGTAGGTTATCAAATTTACTACAACCTTTCTCTAGCTCATCTAACGAGGCTGCCATAAACTGCAAGCAGTCAATAAAACTCAATTTACCTAGCGTAACTGACATGTACTTTTCAAAATTATTTGAAATGCAATTGATGACGTTATCGAGTTTAAGACGAGCTTTTATGTCAGGATCACCAAAAGCCTCTACGATAATGTGCCTATCATATCCTCGAAAGTTGTGAAGAATAACTGGAATAAAATCTAGAGCATGAAATTTTAAATTACACTGATCATGAGCCGCTCCAAGGTACTTTCTGGTCAAATGACAATGGTCATGTACTTTTTTGTCCCTGACGTTGTCAGCGTCAAAAGCTTTTTCACAGATATAACATATTTCCGCTTGCTCGTGAACAGAATCTTGTTTAGGTGTTAATTTTAACATTGGAGTTACTTTTTTCAAGCGAGTAAATATATAATAAACTTCGTTAATCAATTGCTTGAGAAGCCGGACAGCTGGATGTTTACCACGATAGTATTGGATTGGTTTAGATAATCTAGAATCAGTACAACAAACTACCTTGTACGCTACTCCAACGGAACATGATTTTGAATTTTTCTTGTACTCGATTCGTTAGGATTATTTTCTACACCAAGTACAGATTGAAATAAACATTCGAAATCAGCGTATATGACGTAAGGAATTTTTAGTTTATGATTATGATGGACAAACTGTAACACACTATCTTATTTTAGATGGCATCGTTATTCTTTGTATATCACCACAGTACTTCAAATGCTTTTGTAATGTATCATTGTTTGTACAACCATGCAAGCAGCGGTAACAAAAGAAATTTTTGTTGTTATTCTTATTGTACTGTTTACCAACCAATCCATAAAAGTTTTTAATCCAAACGTAATGATTTTTATAAAACAGTAAATATATAGTTGATTGTGAAGCTTTTTCTGAAATATATCTCGGATAAACGTTTTATTTTTCATCTGGTCCGAAAAGGTTAATCGAAACATTGTTTTGCTTTTCAAATTTTGGTATCTGATTTTCTGCCACTGGAAAGTTAATGTCTTTAAAATTAAATCTTGACACGTGACTAATATACTTTTCAACACGAGTAGCGTTTTCTTTTCTGCTGGAAATAGCGTTGAAAGAACAGCCAATTGGAAAGATTTGTTATCTACGTTTTTTTATGTTTATACAGCTCCTTTTATTTTTATTTTTGGTGGTAGGTCAATATATAAACTACCGCGTAATGCGTCATATTTCATCGTGTGAAACAAAATTTCCTTGATCATTTCAAACTTCCAATCCGAACCTAATTCAGTAAATTCCTCTATTTTTTCCAAATATCTTGGTGTACTTCATTAGCTAGGGATAAAAGATCAGTCCCAAGCAAAACACGTCTTGATTTTGCAGTTATGTAAGGGTCTGCAATTTCCTTGTCAGTCTATTCTTTCGTTACAATTAGCTTTTTAAAATATAACATGATATTGCACTAACAGTCTTATACTGTTGTGCTTTTCAAGCTCACGTTTTACAGTTGTCCGTAGCAAGTGCTAAAGATATTTTGCTGTAAAATGTATCAGTACAACTTGTTTATCAAACTGATAACTGTTGTCAAAACCTGCAAAGCAGTCGCTATTTTTTCAGGTTCTCCATTAAGGCTTCTCTTGGCTGTATCACGCAATTTCAGCATTGTTATACTATAGTCTAATATCTAATTGATAATTTAACTCACACTGCGCATGCGCCAGGTTTGAAAAAAACAATTAGAGAAATTTAAAAATCACATATAGTATAATGACAGCAAATCTGACAAGCGCACGTAAACAAGAGGTATATCACTTTCACCCAAAGTATAACCTATACGCTGGAAATGCATTAGGTTAGGTTATTAACATCAAAACTGAAATATCTTTTTGCGAATTGACTCCAGCGGGTTATAAGATTAGCGTAAAGGGAGTTAATGCCGAGAGGATTGCAATGCTTAAAAAAGATTTTATTTATACGTTGTTCTGCGATGACATTCCAGAAGTACAGCATGTATATCATGTGAACAGTAAAGTTACTGATGACAACATTGAGAATTTGTCTTTACAAAACGAGTTTCAGCCGCATCCGGTCTTTGATTTATACGAGGCTAACGATCGCGGTATTATTAGAAGCAAAAAGACTAAAAAATTTCTTAGTAACACGAATAATATGGGGTATCTAATAATAAAAGTTAGAGGAACACTAACAGATTTTGTTAATTATAAATCGCATAGATTTGTTTACGAGGTATTTCATGGATCTATACCCAATGTTCTTGTTATTAATCTTATCACTAACGTAAAGAATGACAATCAACTGTGGAATTTGGAGTTAGTGATACAGCAGGAACATATGAAAAAAGGACGTATTGGTGGTATTAATTTTAGATGCTCAGCAAAACCTGTTGTTTCGTTAAACTTCAATACGGACGAGGAGATTAAATTTAAATCGATTTCAGCTGCTGCAAAGCATTATAATATACATCAAATGACAGTAAAATCTATAGCCGATAGAGTAACAAAATCGGCTTTTTCAAGCGAATACGATGTCAGGATTGTTTTTAGATATGATGATTAAAAATATTTAATAGCTCGGTTTTAGTCAAACAATGATGAGGAAATGCTATAACATCATTATGATCAAATTTTAGCGTCGTTACTGCACTTTCATTAATGTTATTTTTTCTGCTGCTGTTAGTAATATTTTATGAGAATCACCTTGCATTACAATAACGTCAACAGAAGATGCACTATAACCCGACAAACATTTTCTTAACGCTTCGGATAGCTCTTTGTAATTTAATATATTAACTTTTTGGTGATATTTTACCTCGTCAGTCATCTTATAACAATAAATTAGATAAAAATATATTATAAAAATAGACTTGATGAAACGACTCGCTGAACTATACGCAGAAGATACTAGTGATAAGGTCGCCAGCGATCAAATCACGCATATTATTACATTTTCCAAAGATTTTATACACCAAACTGTTGGTTATAGTGAAAACGATATTTTGTATAACAGCGAATCTGATGATGACGATGAAATAGTCACTGTTATTGATAGATCTAATTACAGCAGACCAACAACTGAACTATATAATGCCAAACACCACATTGCTAAAAAAATAATGAAATTTAATTTTACCGTTGCCGACCAGTAAATATTTTGGCAACTGATCAGACGTTTCTTAAACATCACTATACCAGGCCGACAGAAAAATATTAAATTCGATTTCATATTTGTTAAATTTTTTAATCTGATAACTATCTCTGATGATCGCAGACAATATTAATATCGTTATGTAAACCAGTAAAATGAAAATCTGTCAACCAAACGTACGAGGAAATTTATAATAGCATTATATCATAATTTGTTTGGTTGGGATCCAACTGTTGAATTTATCGCTATACCCACGCTATTTGACTAAACTTTTTTCTCCTTTTATCCTAATCACTTTTTCAATAACGAAAACATCCTGCTCAGTTTTCAGTAGTTCTTGTTCGTAAAAACTACCTACGATAGGTTCCCCTGCCAGATCTTTTAACGCGTATGTCACAGGTATTGTTAAAAGTACTTTATCAACAGCAAATACTTTTTCGCTCCAGTTTGGAGTAAATCCTTTTGCAAATACCATTTTGTCAAAGAAATTCTAACTTTATCACCAACTTTAAATTTATGTCTGCGGTACAAATTTTCATTTGCTAATATCGTATTTTTAATCGCGTTATTGGGTGACATTTTGATGGTTCGATGTTTCGTGTTATTATATTCGCCTACGATTCTAGAAAGGTCATCGATGTACCTGTTGGTGTTTTTAACTGTCATATCTTTGTGTATTTTTTCGTTTAGCGTGCGATTAAATCTTTCAACTACAATGTTTTTACCTTTGTTTCCTGTAACATATTTTTTTTAATATTATTTTGTTCTAGAATCTGCTCAACTTTTTGTTAAAAAACTCGGATCCGTGAACAGTCCAGATTTTATTTGGTTTTCTTTCTTTACTCGATATTTTTTGCTTTAGCGCATCAGTCATTGAAGTCCCTGTCTTATCCGAAACAGGTACACTAAAAGCGTATTTACTAAAAACGTCTATAACGTTGAACAAATACTTTTTTGGAGCGCCATCAGCGCCAACGATAAACTGAGCCAGATTGGACATATCCACCAAATCTATTGCCCAGATATCATCTACGGGATTAGCGACAACTTTACGTCGTGGAAAACTTTTTTTAGGTCTATGTAGTTCGACTGAAAGATAATCGTATACTTTTTTTTCAAGTCCAAGTTTATATTTTGCTCCAATAATTCCCTGAACAAATCTTCTATCAAAACGTTCTCGTAGATTTGTTGGCTCCATATCACGTAATTCGTCTAACATTACTTTATCACAATCTGCTTTCGAGTTTTCATGATCACGATAACAGATATCATTACGCATCGCTATTGCATCCACTTGACTGTAAGGCTCTTGTCCTGGCAATGGATTGTCGTTTTCATCTAGTTGTTGATCTAGCAGATTGTAAGGTCCTGTATACCGATGACCTGGCAAAGTCCAACCGCCTTTTGGTTTTGGTAATTTTCCAATAATTTTATGTATATCTATACCTGTACCTATTATTTCTCTGTTGTTACAAAATTGACATTATGCGACAATTTTATCTTGCTCAAGACACAAATCTCTGTCAGAATCACAGTTGCATATCATTCTATATTTTTAGTCGTCTACTAAAATTATATCAGGACAACCAGCGCCAGCGACACTGTCGCTGGGGACACTTTCTTTAAAAACTTATTTTTTCTTTTCCCACAGAATGCACAAAAACTTTTTAATATCATCCTGTTGTTTTTTTGTTTTTTCTGTTGTTTCATTAATATTTTCTGTTTAAGTTCTACACTTGAGACAATATGTTGACATTATTATATTTGTAAATTTAGATAAAATTAATTGAAATTAAATTCGTGCTCTACCGAGTTTCGAACCCAGGTGCCAACTATTATCAAGATTCTACTACAGAATCCAGGGATAACACAGTCTGTTCGGTCTGCTATATATTTATAATTCTTTGTAAAACAAAAATCCTATATACCTTGATTTCTTTCATAGGAATCTGAAACGACTGTGTGTATAAATGAGAATTAATTATTAGGTCGTCATGCGAGTGTGACTGCTACGCACGAGCTTATATAACAACGATTTAGTGCAATCATCATTTTGGTGACGCGTGCTTAGTCGTGACGGTATATGGGTTGGTGCGTGCAGGCAAGGCGATGGGTGCCAATTACTCGCGGACCTGGGTTCGAAACTCGATAGAGGACGGATTAAATTTCTCTATCCTGTATGATAGTGTCGTTTGTATTAAACTATATATATATATATATATATATATATATATATATATATATATATATATATATATATATATATATATATATAGATATATATATATATATATATATATATATATATATATATATATATATATATATATATATATATATATATATATATATATGTGTGTGTGTGTGTGTGTGTTCTTGGCGTATAAATACTGGCAGCTGGCACAAGATTTTCTTATCTCATTTATAGGAGCATACGAGACCCAACATGCTGTCTATCTTGGCCGTATCCCACTTTATATTATGTTTTGCTGTCTGATATGGTGAGGAGGATCAAAAATATTATGTTTTATATGTTCTGTGTCTTAATATTGTTTTAGTATTTTTAATCTTAAGATCATAGTAGTAAAGATGTACAATCTTAAACAATTTGTTTGGTCCAATTGCAATTAGCAATAAAAATAATGATAGTACCAGACAACTCAAACGAGGAATGTGCAGCTGTATATGTGCGTTTGTATTTGTTTTCATCTGTTGAATGCATGATATATTGTTTCACATCAAACAATATTAATAGCCGCTGTCACTGAGAATTACACGAAGCTTCTCATTTATACTTAACAAGTGCTGGAACATTGGATGTCATGCTAAATACTTTGAAAATGATCGAGTGGATGTAATATCATAGAGGAAGGTATATTCGCAACTACTTGAGATTGTTATTAGTTAGTTCAACTTCTCCATAGACATTTTTCTTTGAAATGGGATCGTTTCTATTTTTCCCATCATGCCAAAATTACTCTTGGTCTGCTCGGTGGAAGGCCTTTGATTTACCAACTGTCAGCTCTCGGGATGTTTGTCTGGAGAAAAAGTTGTTAAGCACCGCAGTTGGATTGTTAAGAGCGATGGAGACAGCGTGAATCGAGGGTATACTGTCATATTTGATTGCCCTTGTAGATGTTTTATTTGGACTTCTATGTTATTAAACAATTGTTTTTCATTGTATGCTAATTTTGGAAGTTTAAAATTTGAAGTTTTATTTAAATCATTATACTGGAATAAAACCATAACATGTTTGATTGTGACAAATAAAATTGTGTAGGTATGTTTGTATGCATATTACGACAAGGTTGCACATTATAGTAAATTAAGATACAATATACTTTGACGTGGTTATCGATGTAATAATGATTTTTTACATTTTATGCCATTTATTTAAAATAGTGACAATGCGTTATTAAAGTTACATGGCTTCAGGTTTTATCCTTACTTTATCCGTTGTCGGGATTAAATATCTGAGCATTGTTTAATAATTATTATATCATGAACTCCTTGGTATGTTTTTATGTGAGGAAAGAATAAATTCCAAAGAATGAGTAGTACGTTATTCTTAAGTGACCATACTTCATACATGTCTTGTATGAATCATGGTCAGTGAACTTTTCAAGTACATGTTAAAGGGAACTAGGCTGTATTTCCTAAATTAGGATTAATTTACACTGTGAATAGCCCATGCGACTTCTTCCTCCTGATTTAATAGGTAAATCGATTGGACAATAGGAGAAATAAATTATTCCATTAAACTGTGAGTGGTGTATATATATATATATATATATATATATATATATATATATATATATATATATATATATATATATATATATATATATATATATATATATATATATATATATATATATATATACACTGTGTACTCAATATAAATCTATTTATTTATATCACACATAAAATCACATAATTAAATTTGCAAATCAGTTAAGAATGACTACAAGAAATTATATTGAAATGATATTTAAATCTACACAACCCAGTCCAATGTGTCCGCTACAATCCGTAGTTCTTAAACATTTGCGAATAATCCTTTGCAAATTGTTAAGTTGCTTTTTTTTAGCTTCTAATCTTGTTCATAGTGATCAAAGAAATATTAAGACAAATTTATGATTTAAACAATAAAGACGATTTAAATGAAAACGTAGAGCACTACAAACACAGCATCGTTAAATACTTGAACATTTAACACGCCTGCTTTCACAACGGAATTGGAAATTTGAACTAAGCAAAATGAAGAACCAAGAAATAGGTGATTCAAATATTTAAATGTATTTATAATTCATATAAATTATTATTATAATTTAATTAACATTGCTAACAACGGAATATTTGTGCCTATCATTCATTTCAAACTTTCCTCTTTCCGTTGCTTTGTGTGACTTCATTTTGCTATCATTCATAGAGCCAGAGACATTGGTACATGACACGTATAATAATCTGTCACTCATTTTTTTTACTGGATTTTCGCTGGTATCTATCTACGAAGATGCAGAGATGAAGACATATAATATATTTTAGAACGTTATTTAAGAGGTATTATTAAACATGAAGATATAAATTAAAAAAAAACAATATACAGGCCATTGCAAGATTGTATCATTGGTACTGAGAACACTATTAAATCTCATGAAAAGTTTACATCTAACCGGTACGAAGCCCAAGGTTTTTATAGGTTACTTAGTGCAAGTACAGTTTACTTTTTTTTTTTTATCTCTCCCTTGTGCACGAGAGAGAGAGAGAGAGAGAGAGAGAGAGAGAGAGAGAGAGAGAGAGAATTTTTTAGATGGAATTCTGTAACATGTTATTTCATTTACAAGACTTTTCTCGTTATTATATGACAACGCTAATGATCAAATTTGTGGAAATTAATTATAGATAGAGAGATTATAGAAGAAGCTCTACGCAATAACAGCGACTCTCTCTGAAATATTTTAATATCATGTTTGAATTTATTCTGCTTGTTCTGAGTCAAATATATAAAATCGAGGGCACCCAAACAGTTACAGCAGTTGTCGTTCATTACGTTAAGTGTGATACAATTTGTTAATTTAACAGCATTCACTTGCCGGCTAGGTTTATTTTAAGGTTCATTCGACATGTTAAGCATTGATGCACCCGTGTAAATTTGTAACATTTGTATTGGTTTTCTATTAGTCATTCAGGTATGATAATATAGACTTATATTTGTATTCGTACATATCAAACTATTTTTCTCACCTTGTTTGAAATGTATAAAAATGTGTCAGATTTATCAAGATGTTTACTGGCATTTTGCATGTCAAGTGATTTTATTTCTTGTTAAATGTCGTCTTGTAAATTATGACAACCAATATCTTTGTCATTTTTATGGACAAGGCACATTTCTGTTAGTGTTTGGAGCGAGTCATCTATACCGCTTACCTGATTTATAACACTCAAGGCACAAAGAGAGTTATTTCTAAACTCAGAGTGGGGTAGATTTGGAATATCTCAGTATTGCACGTCTTCCCAACCACAACCACCCCACCCTCTAATCGATCTTGGACATATTCCAACTTGTTGTACCTATTTTGTATTTGAAATACTGCTTTAATATATTCAATGTGTATGCTTTCAGAAATTATCATCTTTCGAACTTTGTGTAATTTTATGAAAATAACTTAGATGACTCGGTGAACTCGCGCTCGACCACAACCTCTTTCAACACTGAGAAAATATGTTTAAATCAATAAAGCATTATGTTTTCGCAAGGAGTTTGTTAAAAAGTATTAGTGTAATGATCATATATTATTTCAGCTTATTGCAAATGTACACCTGTTACAAATATATGTAATCATTTCCGTATCAGCGATGACATTTTCAGTGATATTAGAAGTCATTTTTGATGATGTATTTGTATGTTTCAAAGGAATAAAAAAATAACCTGTTGTAATGAAAACTTTTCACATCATTGTAAATTATTTTAGAGTAAAAATCAGCTTTTTATTAGCTCCAAATTCAAGTTTTTCAAAACACTTTTTCTACCACTGTATGATGTTATGCGATTACTAAGTCTTAAATTTTGATCGTTAGTACTAATCATCAGACAAATGAGTTGATACTGAACTGAGAAAATTAAAAAAGAAAACTGTATAAAGAAACTGACATGTTGGCGTAAAGCATGATACAAATTATCATGAATAAGTTATGCAGTTATGTTCTTCTACTTATACATAATGACAAGATGTATTTTTTCGGCTGCAGAGACATGATTCTAATCTTGGACACTGACCAATCAGACTTCCTGATAATGCTTGCAAATGCATAAATAAGTTTATTAGATACTCACTTGTCAAGCACTGAGTACCAAAAGTTTGATGTTTGCGAAAAGAAATCTGTGACCAGTTGATGTATAAATACTATATAAGAATCAACGGTTTAAATACATATATCCTTTAAATAAATGACCGGTTAAATCCAATGGAGCTAAAATTATATATGTCCTTGAATATTTCACATCATTTCCAATATGACAATTAATTCAAATAGTATATAAATGTTTCACAGCACATATGTACAGCTATTAATATATGCAAACGTCTTCGAATAAATGATTTTCACAGCACTGTAATTCTAAAGAATAATTACATCAAGTAATGAATCAAGCATGTAAATACTCTTTCAAGGCCAGTAGCAAGTATAAAAATGAATGACTACGCATTTCATTCCTCTTATATATAACGCTAACAACACAATCGCTGAATAATTCTACATGTGAATTTTAAATGAATAATTTAACACTTTGAAATACGCATTTATATCATTTTTTCCAATCTAGCTAGTCAGGAATTAGGTCAAATTCCTTTAATAAAATCACAGGACCTTTAGTCACGAGAACATATTATTCCCGGATCACGTGATGCATACCTGCATTTTTTATTACAATTTAACATTGAAAGTTATGAATGAACCAAGTAGTTAACACTTTTAACGGTGCAGTTAACCTTTACAACATTAGCATTAAAATGTCATTAAATAAATGAATCCTATTAACATCATTATTATTAATATAATATACATGTTATAGGAATACATAAAATATTCTGATCGAATAGCAACGCAATACCAGGGTCTGTAATAACTGTGATGCAAGACAGTGTCTCAATACTATGTAAGGTTGTGTGGTATTTGAGTTGACAGTGTTGAATTTACATTTCCGGAGTGTGTCGCAATACGATTCCAGACGTTGTGCTATTCAATACACCAGGCAATGTCTCAAAAATATGTCAAACCTTGCATTAAATATAACGTCGGTATTGCGTTTGCAATTTCTGAGAGTGCAGCAGTGATAACTAGGATGGAAGACAGTGTTACAATACGTTATTAGAGTATATAGTAACAGTATTGCCAGACATAATGTCAAATATAACTTTCTGAGTTCAAAATATATTTTTGTAAAGAGCAAATGTATTTCTACAACTGGTTTGGCTTGCCTTACTGCCACTTTCTGTTGGTATCTTGCTTAACGTCCTCCTGTCTGCTCTAAGAGGTTCTCAGCTTCAATGATGTCAGCTCTCTTGCTTATCTATCTATCTATCTATCTATCTATCTATCTATCTATCTATCTATCTATCTATCTATCTATCTATCTATCTATCTATCTATCTATCCATCTATCCATCTATCTATCTATCTATCTATCCATCCATCCATCCATCCATCCATCCATCCATCCATCCATCCATCCATCCATCCATCCATCCATCCATCCATCCATCCATCCATCCATCCATCCATCCATCCATCCATCCATCCATCCATCCATCCATCTATCTATCTATCTATCTATCTATCTATCTATCTATCTATCTATCTATCTATCTATCTATCTATCTATCTATCTATCTATCTATCTATCTATTAATGATGGTTCCGTTGGCGCAGTGAATAGATCATTCACCTCGTATGACCAAGCTCCTGGGTTCCAAGCCTGTTCGAGTTGCACCAACGACTTATAAAAATGGTACTAACAACTGCCTCGCTCGGCGCTTAGCATTAAGAAGTTAGTGTTAGGACAGGTAAGCCTGGTGTCAAGATAATGTGACTGGATGGGACATCATGCTACATGTCGGCGGCATGATGCCCCAGTGCTAGCCATATCTATAAACTACCACATGGTAGGCGTCATAGCGATATGACTGAAAAATGTTTAAAGGTTTGTTAAAATCCCAAATATCTCTCTCTCCTCTCTCTCTCTTTCTCTCTCTCTCTCTCTCTCTCTCTCTCTCTCTCTCTCTCTCTCTCTCTCTCTCTCTCTCTCTCTCTCTCTTTCTCTCTCTCTCTCTCTATCTGTGTAATACTTCGGTGGCTTAGTGGTTAAATCGTCCGTCACAGGTTCGAACTAAGGCTGAGTAATACCAAAGAGATATAAAAGTGTTAGCAACAGCAATTCGGCTCAACATTAAAGGGATAGTGTTAGGACTGATCGGCCTGGTATCAGGGTAAGGTGACTGGGTGGGACATCATGCTACATGTGAGCGCCTAGCGAGGCAGCTGTTAGTACCATTTTTAATAAATCTTTGCTATAACTCATAAGGTGTTCGAACCCGCTACCTCATGCATCTGAGTCGGCCGCTCAAAACACTAGGCCACCATGTCTTGCTGGTACCTGGACAATTATTTGAAAGTATTGTTTGGATGTTTTGATTCACTATAATTCAAGACCAATATATTTTATATTATTTCTTTAATTTACAAACGGGACAATACCAGATCTGATTTGTATTTAAACCATCTGGCTCAAGAATGAAATATACCTATGATTGTTTGGAAACAACTGTGGAAATGAAGACCCCTTAAAAGTTAGAACAAACATCCTCATGATTTAGCAGCGTGTAATAAGGTCACAATTGATAATCTTCAATCAAGTGGATCCTGAAAGTTAAATACGGCTTAAAATTTGTCTTATTTAATTTGTATTGATAACAATTTATATGTATGAGCGGAATGGAATAACTATCTGGAAACAAACATTTATACAACTTAATGAATGAAAAAGGTTCAAAATATGTCAGATTTATAAATGATATTTACTGTCTTTGAATCTATTCGGAAGCAGAAATAAGTGGATTTCTTGACTGGATAAAAAACCATCAATGACCGATTAAACAAAATAAGGTTAGTAAGGAACGTGTAGGCGTCTTTGATGCAAAAGTATACAAGGAAATCCATTGGAAAGAAGTATACTTTGAAGGTTTTATATCGGCGGGAAACAAGCATTCTTCAAATATTATATGAACATAATTTTCTTTACGACAATAACTTTCAGGCCAAGTTTGGGAAAGGAATAAGACTTTCTGTTCATTCCATTTCGCGCGACTACCAGAACAAGGTATAAAATTGAGGAACGTACAAAAATTAAATATGTTTGCTTGGAAAGACAAATAACACAGCAAAGAAAAAACATTTCCATAGACGTTCAATATCTGCAGCCAATTATGCTTGATAAAAGTTTATTGACTTGCAACATACGTTTTCTAAAGCGTTTTGAAGCCACTCTCCTGGTTACAGCTTATAACATATATTAGAACATAAGTGACATTGAAGTGAGAGCCAAGCTAGGCAATGACCACAAAAACTGGTAGCTTGAAGTATGCATTTAATAGGTGTATAAAATGTGTGGTTTCTAATTATTTCAGGCATAGTAAAAATCTCGAAAACGCCTACAGGCATAATATTTTACAATTTTAAAGAACAGGTGCAGTAGATGTCATGGTATTCAGAGTTCTCGTGGTTGGCATAGGTAACGATATCGTTCTAGCTGCTGACATTATCAAGTGGGCTGAGAAAATGAAGGCAAGGAAAGTTTAAAATTAAAGAGGTATATGTTTCTTTTTATGATATCAAAATTATATAGTTACACAGATATACAGTTACTCAGATATGCACATAACGAAACGTAACTCGTATACAATTTTATAGATTATACGAATTCTTCTATGATTTTTTTACGATGATACTTTATATCTCTTCCACGTGCCAATATAGTATAATACCTGGTTCTGTTTTTGAAGTGCATATATTCACTTCTGTGTTAAAATGATACATTTAAGCAGTGTCTAAAAAACATAATTTAATGTGCACTTAAAGCGAATAACCTTGATAATTGCGAACTGTACAAATATTGATATAGTAATCAAGAAAAGGTTCTCTTCTAGAAATTACAGAAAATAGAATGTTAGATACTATTTTAGGGAATTGAAACAGTTTGATATATAAATTAATTTTGAATGTAATTAGTTTCAATAAGGGTACACATCTATAAAGAGTTTGTAAAAAATGATCTCCATTTACGCAACAGTTAAGCTGTCAATACTGATAAGGAAAAGTCAACTTACCAAACTTACTATGATTTAGTTGAATTTTTGCAAAAGGAATGTTGTATTTTAAAGCTATCATTTTAATGTTGCTTAACAATTTTAATGTTCTCTCTTTAATAATAAAATTCGTGGTCTTCTGAAAGCATTATTTCTTGTTATATTGATCGTGACATGTTAATAAAGGATGTATAGATTAATATAGTATAAATTATTAAATGAATATTGATTATTAATTGTGATAATAGTCATCTTTAAACATCATGTTTACACAGACAACATTCAACCCGAAATTGTAAGGTGTAAATGTATAGTTCTATTAGAGTTTATAAATATTTTATAAACATATGTATTACGATTCATTAGAATTAGCTGTTGGAATGACCCACATCTAGGACAAGTTCAAAGGTATAAAAATATCACTGGAGTCTGCAGTTTTATCAATAAAGCACGACGAAATTTCTGACAACGTGAAATCACCTTAACGGTATTATAAAATAACACAAGGAATGCAAGCGTGACCACAACCCTTCGCTCGATTCTAATTTTTCTCACGCGTCTTTTATCGCTTCATAATCGCTCGAAGACTGAAAAATTAGACATACCCATTCACAAAACAGTAACGTACCAACGCATCACTCTCAGACAACCATCACATGAATCCAATCCGGCGAATTAACCTTTATTTTCACCATTACGGTCACAAACCCTGGAAAAATGAACCATGCCATGAAGCAGCCCATTTCTACTAGTTGGAACTCTGGAGTAAATCTGCGTTGGGGTCTAATAATCGTTCCAAACAAGGCGCAGAATCTGTTCTCTTTTAATACTAGGCTATAATATTTGTATGTGATGACGTCAGCAACTGTTATTTGTACCATCAAAAAGTTAACTATATATTTCTGTTCTGGAAATTTGTACAAAAATTATTAAATGATGCAATCTAAAATAATAAAAAACAAGTTAAATATTTTATCTTGTAAAATTAGATTCATGACGTTATTTAGCCCGTAAGGCTATTCACTAGCATGAATTCACGAAACGATCAGAAATCGCCAAAATCTTTTAAAATGGTGCCTTGGAGTGCATTGAGAGGCAGGATATCTAACAGAAGTACCAGTCAGTACCGCTCAAAATCCACAGGTCACTGCTTGACACACAAACTAGTTGCATTAGGCCCATGTCTTATTTATGCTGCGCATTAAGCTTCGTTCGCGACTAGCGCCGTATAAGTATACTTCGCCGTGGTTGATGTCATTAGTCCTTACATTAAGGCCGAGACCATTGCGACAAAAAAGTTTTGAGAATCGCCGATGCCCAAGCGTGTATTTTCACGTAGAGAGCGCTAAAATTGCCTAACCTGTTGCAGGTTGACCATTTATGGCAGATTATGTACAATGTGTCGTACCTCCTGGCTAAACAATGTATGCATGTGATTTGGGTAAAGGGTAGCGCAAACTTTTGAAAACAAAAGTGTGCATTGAATCAAAAACTATCATAGCTGTGCGGCTCGTATGGCACCATATCGCCAATAAATTGTTTCTTTCCATCATGAAAACTGGAACAGCCGGTGGAATGGCTATGACAATTGAATCTACATCGCCTAACACTGAATAAGTTTGTGAGCTTCCTGCTGCCTGTTCGGTCCAAAATGGTACGATAATGTCGCTAACAGGCGACAGACATTGTGACGTTATTTGTGCTATGTCTGTATGGGGTGAGTCTATAATATAAGTCACCTGGCCGGGCGGTCTAATGAATAGCAGCTTAACATCAAATAATATGGTGCGGTATCTTTTTGCGTCATTAGATCTGGAATTCAGTGAGCCTATATGGTATATCTGGTTGTTTGCAATGAATGACAGGACTGATAGCCCAGACGCCTTCTTATTGAAGCTTTGTTTGCAAGGAAATACAGATTGTGCCCTTAATGTTCGTTGATATACTCCTCCACAAACATAAGCTGTTGCTGTTGCAGCGAAGCGTCACTGCGTGATTATGTTTGCAAGGTCTTGTTTCGATTCCATTCTGTGCGATCCTCCCTCTCGTGTCAAAGGGGTTCAGGCTCGTTTTTTATTATCAAGCACTCATCCAAATTTTGGCCTGGTCTTGTGTATGTGGATCAGTGTTTAGAGCCTGTTTTATTTTGTGAGGTATTCGATGCACTTCCTTCTCCTTAATCATTATTTTGTTGTAATTTTCGATCGCCATCGGATCCAATCCAAATCAACGTATGATAATATGTGTCCTTATATACCATCTTATGATTGTAAGTTTTATAAGTGACATGCATTTTCTACGATTGGCTTTACATTACATTACCCGCAATTCGTCATACAACCATGTCCTTAACTCTGCTGGGCACCGAATTTCCGATTGAATATGCGCTGATTTTGTACAGGCAGAGAGCTCTCTAATGTCCTGGTGCAGATCTTCTGTTCCCATACGAGCATGCCATCGGTGTCAGTATACAGGAAGCGTGACCTTTGCCATATCTGACGTTGACACAACTATAAGAAACGTCCTTCACTAGAAATTCTTCATATCCATGATCGATATCCCCGTGTAGATTCGCTGTTGACAATAAGATCTTTGTGTTGTTGATTCAAAGTTTCCTCTGAAGATTATTTGTCTTAACAGACTTGTTTCAGCGCATGAAAAAGTCTTCTCTTTTCAATGCAATATTTTGCTTCCCAATGAGATACCTGTAGGCTACATGTAGAAGCAACATCCACAAACTTTTATAGAGCTCCATTCTTCGGAAGACAATGGTGATGTACAAACTGAGAAAGGTATAGACAGTGTTACCGGCCTGGCTCCATCGGACAAAGTTGACTGCACAACTACCATATCCTATGCAAAAGCGGATAAATGTGGTCAACAGATGACGCAGGAGATTCAAGCCAGGAAAATAGATACGAGGGAGTGGTTTACAACATATTTTGACAATAAATCAACACTCCATGCAAACATTAGCTATGATATCCTCCGGCAAAGGACCTAACCAGACTGGGTTTCTCGAAGTCAAGCGGATTGATGGATGTTTAGTAATGTCTATGTACAGTGTAAGTTTCTCATCGGCATAGACGTTAGAAAACACTTGTTGCTGCTTCCTGGTGACACTGACTTAGAGTAGGAATATTGCTGAGTACTGGCAGCCATGACAAAGGAGTGGGACATACAGTTTCAGAGATATATGTGCATTGGTGAGTTGAGCTCGCCATCAATCAAATAAATATGGGATGATCGAACCAACACAGGAGCGCAAGACTCAGCTGTCCAATAACGGTGTACTAGTGCCAGATTGAACTGACTATGTACATACATAGGTGTACATATATACATGCATACATACATAATGCGTGCGTGTGTACATACGTACTTGTATGCATGCATACATACATACATACATACATACATACATACATACATACATACATACATACATACATACATACATACATACATACATACATACATACATACATACATACATACATACATACATACATACATGCATGCATGCATGCATGCATGCATACATACATACATACATACATACATACATACACACATACATACATACATACACACATACATACATTCATGCATGCACGCACCACTCACGCACGCACTCCCGCATACATACATACATACATACATACATACATACATACATACATACATACATACATACATACATACATACATACATACATACATACATACATACATACATACATACATACATACATACATACATACATACATACATACATACATACATACATACATACATACATACATACATACATACATACATAAATACCAATGATTTCATTTTTCAATATGAAAAATTTATTGATCTGAAACAATTTCTAAAAGATGAACTGCATGCCAATAGTGCAATTATTATGGAAGGAATGAAAAGAATCAGAAAAGTCTTGAATCGAGCATTGACAAGGCAAGGGAGTCGGAATTGCGTTTGGAATCAGACCTACATGAGATGGCAGATGTAATAAAAAGCCAAGCAATGGTAATTGAAAAGCTACAGGCAGTAAATGATAACAAGTTGAGACATTAAGTTCACAGATTTGTGGAATTCAGTTTCAACTTACAAACTTTATACCCTTGTCATGCTCTTATGCAAATATGACTAGATCTTCTTGCCAATCTTCGATTACATCACGTGCACCAAATACATTTCCGAATCCATGTATAATTGAGAACTGTTGTCTAGATTCTCGTCATAGGGTGTTATCATATCAACACGAATATAGCAATGCCGGTTTTAGCGATTCCAGAATACCAGCATATGACAATCTTAATGTAGGTTTGATGCAATCTCCGGTAGCACAAATCATAAGCACTACAGCACCAACTGTAGTATGTGAAGCAGAGAAAAGGAGAAACATGTGAAAAGAAAATTATTGAGAATGAAAATGAAACGAATTGAAATCTGCTATCGGATAATAGAAACTCCCCACCCAAAAACATGACATGAATACTATGAATGATATGAATACTAATTCGAAACCAATTCAGGTACGAATCAGCAATATGGCATTCAGTGGAGTGAAGAGGAACCCAAAAACAAAATCTTTGTTGTTATCGCGTATTAAAGCAGACTATACCCCGGAAGAGCTGCTAAAACATGTAATTGTCAGGCATGCATACAATCGAGGAGTAAAAATCTCTAATGTTAGGATTGTTAAAAAGTGGTCAAATATGAACGGAGAAACCTATACAGGTCGTGTTACTATCCCAAAAAGCTGTCTTACAAAAACTTTAAAGCAGGGGTTTTGGCCAGAATTTGTATTGGCCAGAGAATGGTATGATAGATAAATGATCACGTGTTCCTTAATTGCATGCGGAAGAGCATTTGTTGACTTTTTGAATGGCTACTCTAAACATACTAACTTGGAATGCAAAGGGATTTTGACAGGAACGCCCTATCTCTGTAATTTACTTCATAAGGTTGATATTGTGTGCATACAAAAACATTGATTATATCCAGAACAACTGCAATTTTTTCAAGGCATTGACAGGGAATTTACTGCTTTTTCGAGACCGGATAACAAATTTCCCAAATGTCCATAGGAAAGAAAGCGTCCCTCCGGATTTGGAGGAATCGCAATTTTCTATAGGAAGACACTACCGATTTGTCCTATGAACAACATCGGAAACGACAGAATTATAGCAGTTGAAATTAGCCTGCGAGCTATCAAGTTGTTTATGGTCTATGTGTGGTTTCCTTCCACAAATGCTTCTTAGATGATTATAGAGAAATAATGGAATCTTTAGAATTCCTTTATGATGAATATAGTCAACCAGGTTGTGTGATTATTTGTGGTGACTTTAATGCAGAGCTAACGAAAAATGATTGTCAAAATAGTGCAAATGATAAATGTATATACTATATTCCATTCTTCAAAATAAGCATCTAGTGTTAACATGTGACATTTCCCCTTCTGGAATACCAGGATATACATA
Source organism: Potamilus streckersoni (assembly GCA_016746295.1). Classification (NCBI taxonomy): domain Eukaryota; kingdom Metazoa; phylum Mollusca; class Bivalvia; order Unionida; family Unionidae; genus Potamilus; species Potamilus streckersoni. Next base: position 590,614 of record JAEAOA010000803.1, on the reverse strand, counting down.
TTGCTCATCTGACGGCAAACACTCGTCCTTAATTGACTTCATTTTTATACCTTCCTCAAAAATAGATTTTGTTCGTAGTGCCAACATTGAAGATGATCATCATCATCTAAATTTATCCGATCATTTACCAGTAAGAGAAAAATTGTTAGTTCCAGACGAACTTCAGGAATCAACATTTTATAGATACCCAATTACTATCAACTGGCAAAAAGCTTCACCAGAACAACAGGAGCGGTACAGAAGTGAAATTAATGAGTATTTAAATACAGTGGAACTACCTTTAGACAACATTGCAGATTTACAAAACGCCCTTGTTACTGTCACGACTGTTTTATCAAATGCAGCTAACAAAAATTTCCCAAGGAAAACCTTCCTGTCTCACCTAAAACCTTACTGGAAATTCACAAATGTAGCTGAACTACATAAAGAGATGAGGAGAACGCGAGTTTTATGGATAAACAACGAACGCCTACATGGTATACAATTTACAATATATGCAGAAAATAAAAGTGTGAAAAGAAAATTTAGAAACCAGCTAAAAAAGGCAAAAGACCAATACGATCTGGAAAAATTCGAGCAGCTAGAAAGAGCTGCAGAATTGGATGCTGGGTAATTCTACACAATAATTAGACTGCATCAGAACGGACAGAGAAAAGATATCTCTGAATTAAAGATGGACGGAGAAATAATACGGGAACCTCATTTGATTCGTGAGGAGTGGCGACAGCATTTTGAAACTTTAGGAACCGAAAGACCAGATACCCATTTTAACGAAATGTTAGCAACCGAAATTAGAAACACCATCAAAGATAGTGAGGATTCAAATATTGAAGACGAAACAGATAAGGATATGTGTGAAACTATATTACAGAATGATATTAAAGAGAGCGTAAGAGAGCTGAAGAAAAATAAGGCATGTGGTCATGATAAAATATATGCAGAACATTTAATTTTTGCCTGTCAGTCCTATTCTGTGCAAAGTGTACAATCGCATCATCTCCATGGAAACCTATCCTAACTACTTCAAAACTGTAAATATTACATCAATCTTCAAAGGTGGAAAAAAGACAGGCTATATATGAATAGCTATAGAGATATATCAATTGTTCCCGTTTTTCAAAATGTATTTAAGAAAATATTCTTGAAGAGGATAACTCTATTTAGCAAAAGGATCAACTTACCTCATAAATTACAACAGGGATTTCGACGTGAATGTAGTAGCATTATTGCAGCCTTTATTATAAAAGATGTAATAGCTTATTATCTAGAAAATCATTCTAATATTTATGCTGCGTTCCTGGACAACGCAAATGCCTTTAATACGGTATGGCATGATGGCCTCTTTTATAAGCTATTCCATCTCGGAGTTAAAGGAAATCTGTGGAGATTGATTCGAAATTCTTTCCGAAAAGTTACGGCCCTTGTTCTGATCAACGGCCATCATTCGAAATCATACACAGGTAATTAAGGGGTAGGACAAGGAAGAACGCTATCAGCTTGGCTATTTCTAGTCATGATTAATGACCTAATATCCTTGTTGGAGTCAACTAAATCTAGAATAAAAATTGGTACCTTAAGTATCCCTTGTGTTTTATCAGCGGATGACAAGACCTTGCTATCTTCATCATTTAAAGGTATGAATGTTCTACTTCGCAACCTTCATGACTATGCATCGAAGTGGAGACTGCGATACAATGCTTTTAAAAGCAATATCGTCATATTTTCTAAGAAAAGGATCAAGCAAAAATATATGTTCATGCTCGGAGATAAAATGATACCTATAGTTTTCTCTAGAATATATGCTGAAGTTACTCTCTGCACAGATCATTCTAATACGGATGCAGTGAAAAATGCCTGTGATAAAGGTAGGTCAGTATTTTATTCCCTTGTTGGTACTGGCATTGGAAAGGATGGTATGAATCCAATTAATAGTGCTAAAATATGCTCAAAAATAGTGCTACCTGAAATGACATATGGATGCGAATTATGGTCAAACTTGAGCCAGTCACAGACATATGATCTAGAAGTCTGTCAAAGAAAAGCGGATAGAAGACGATTAGGTCTTGATCAACGCTCACATACAGTGACAACTATTAGCAGTTTTGGAATTTGGTCAGTTGAGAGAAAAATAATCTTAGGTTTCTTCAATAAAATCTGTAGAGCAAACGGTTCACTTGGATGAAAAATTATATTCAACAGAAGAATTCTTGACTTCCTGATACACGAAAGTGAGAGCATTGGCTTCGTTAAAGATATATATCGTGCTCTTTTGAAATACCAGCATGGCAATTTCTTCAACCTATACATGAACACCCTATATTCTGTCCCAAAACCGGTCTTGAGAAGGAGTATTGAAACGGCAATTCACTGCTACGAAGAACCATCGTGGAGAACGAAACTTGAAATTAGGCCTGAACTTCTACACTATACAAGTGTCCATGCTAAACTCCAACCAATTGCTATCTGGAAGCTAGGTAGATGTTTTCCTGATAAAATTTGGTCTTTCGCTAACATTGCTTATTAAACAATGTATTCAATTTCAAGAGAGAACGAATATATATGTAAACTCTGCAAAAGATTGACTTCAGACAGAGCCAAGCATATGCTACTATATTGCCATGCCCTAAATGATGAACGTAACACTATGTTTGAAAATTAATAGATGCAATAGATATATTAGACTCGCACTGGCTTTTTTGTCAAGACAATGACTCATTACTTCATATCCATTTGGGCAAGAGAGTGGATATCTTTGGTTCTTTGGCAGGCATTTATGAGTGTGGTGGCTGAAGGAATAGCCTTAGTGTACAGAAAAGCAAGTGAACTTGAAAACGATCTCTGACATTATGCTTGTTAAGCATAAGAAAGAAATGAATTCATTTCATTCCATTCATAAAATATATTTACAAGTGTTCCAAGGGAGAGCGAATGTGATAATCCTTCTGAATCGTTCCAGTCAAATTTAATAATTCAAATTATTTTTCCCTTTCCTCTCTTCATCATTGTTGCTTATATATTTCGCTTGCAGTTGTCTGACTCATGTTTTTAAGCATTGTGTTTCAAGGCTATTATATATATAATAATATATTGTTATTAAGATTGCATTTGTTGTCAATTAATGTCAAGCTCTGTTCATATCTTTAGATTGTAACAATGTAAAATAACTGAATGAAATCTCTTTTGAAGAGGAAATAAAGTCAGTCAGTCATACATACATATATACATACATACATACATACATACGTACATACATACATACATACATACATACATACATACATACATACATACATACATACATACATACATACATACATACATACATACATACATACATACATACATACATACATACATACATACATACATACATACATACATACATACATACATACATACATACATACAAAGAGTGGCAGTTTGGGACCTTGTAACCTTAGCATTTTGTTTCACTTTTGTTGTTTGCTTTTTTATTCATTTGTTTGAGTCTCTAGACCTGTAATTTAAACTACATCATATTTTACAAAAGCAATTTTATAAACTTTTGTGACTTTAACCGAGAGTGCATCATGAATTTGACATATTGTTACATCATGTCTGACTATTGTAACTGCCTTGATATACTTTTCATGGTTGGTTCAAACTCTTTTCGACTTGTAATACATTGTCCATAGGCGAATGTATCCCTTGTTCAGAACAGTTGAAGGAAAAGTGTGAGATATTTTGAGGGAAGTTCATTTTTATTAAGGATGTTGCGTCGAAGATATATTTGCAAACTTGTCATTTACTTCTGTGTAGCAAAATATTATCTTATAACAGCAAACATAATTGATCTAACATTTGGAACTACTCTTAGTGACATACTTCATCAGTTCTTACACACTACAATGAGGTTTCGTCAAACATTTATTAAAAATCTTCTCATGCACACCCATGAAATGCATTACTAAACAAAAGAGCGAATGCGCTATTTAACATGTCAACCATCTTTAAGAAAAGCTATTTGAATCAAACCCTGATAGAAGTAACTAGGAGAAAAGTAGCCCCCATACATAATCAAAGTTTTCGTATATATATATATATATATATATATATATATATATATATATATATATATATATATATATATATATATATATATATATATATATATATATATATATATATATCTGACTAATATCTATTGACACAAGTGTATTCACAAACCGGAAATGCGCATTTCTTGACATCAAAGATTCATGTGATTGCTTAGATTGTACACATTAGTCAAATGTAGAAAACACACAACTCGTTTGATTCCTTTAACAAACATATCTATTGAAGAATTTTAGTATGACTAATGGTTTCAATCGCATGTAATATTTGGTATTAAAAATTCAGTTTGGATAAGTATTAAAACAGAAGCGAACAAAAGACTGAAAATGATGGACTGAGAGCCATTCTTCGATGCTGGAGTATTTTGTCCGTGATTCAGAGCTGTTGTATTTTGTCCTTGATTTGGGACTGATGTAATTTCTCCTTGATTCACGGCATGCGTATTATCTCCTTCAATCAAGTCTGGTGCATTTTGTCCTGGATTCGGGGCTAGCCCATTTTGTCCATGATTCGTGGTTGATATAGTTTGTGCTGGAGTCTGGGCTGGTGTAGTTTGTCCTTGATTCGATGATGGTGTAATTTGTCCTTTATTCGCTGTTGGCGTATTTTGTCCGTGATTCGAAGCTGGTGTAGTTTGTGCTAAATTCGGGGCTGGTGTAGTTTGTCCTGGATTCGGGGCTGGTATAGATTGTGCTGGAGTCTGGGCTGGTGTAGTTTGTCCTTGATTCGAGGATGGTGTAATTTGTACTTTATTCGCTGCTGGCGTATTTTGTCCGTGATTCGAAGCTGGAGTAGTTTGTGCTGAATTTGGGGCTGGTGTAGTTTGTCCTGGATTTGGAGCTAATATAGCTGCTACTGTGGATATAGAGATCGAAAAATTATTAATAGTTTCAGGCATTCTATTTTAAAATAGTATTATTCACAAATTACTAAAGGGCATTAACTCTGTACAAATATCATACACATTTTGATGAGTTGAATTATTGGATTTAGGACTGCACCTGTTAGTATTGTCTGTGCATGTATTTCTTTAAGGGTTACTGCATTTGTATTGGAAAATATGAACCAGTTGTTCGGATAGATATAATGCACCTCTTTGGGTGTACAGTATATCCATCCGCCAAGTGGGAACATATTTTCCCATACAAAGGCAGTGACCTTTTTATTATATGCTCATTTTCTTATAGGCTTAATTATATAAAATATTACGTTACAAAAAAATATTAACTGAAAATATGCCGTATTCCAAACTAAATGTATAAGCGTAGATTCATCTTAACACAATAACAATATTAATACGTACGTAACTCCTCCAGAAAAAGAAATTTGTCGCGCTAGACATAAGTTTCGAAAGAAATTAGCCGTTGGGTCTACTTCAAATTGAAATTTGGAATCAGCTAATGAATAAGCTTTGCAACTACTTTTCGATTTGATTTAGAATGAATAGATTTTGTTATTGCAATCTATTCGACGACATTTTGAGAATATGGACTGGATTAATCTACCTGTGCCAGTTCTATCTAAGATATAAACTGGATTGAAACAGCGAGGGAGAAGCGAGTTGATATATCCAAGTTTGTTCTTTTCGGGTATTTAATGTGTCAAATCATAATTTGAGAAAATTATGAAACCATTCAATTCCAATTATCGAAAAGAGGCAAAGGAATTTAATGTTTATTTCATTTTGTGTGCAGTAAGGAGGATATAGCTGCATTTGGAATATAGTTGACATTACAGTACAATTTAGGAATGTGAAATCAAGTTTGAGAACTTGACAAAGGACAAAATACACAAGCCGCGAATCAAGGCTCATATAATTCGGATCTGAAGACCCAAGAAAGTACGTTTTGAGCAAATTCAGGATGTAGAACTGTATGCAATTTTTGACATTTTTGTTACCAACTAAAATGAGTTTGTGCCTTGTCATTTGCATGTTGCTTGTAAAAAGCCTGTCTGGTGTTTATCGTTAGCCTAAATCTAAAACATTATATCAAAAGAATTAACGCTTAATTTGATAAAGCAGCTGGCATGTTGCAGTCCTCGAAACACCTGCTTTTATTCATTAAGAAACAAATTAATTTTTTTGCAATATAAATTAGTTCCTTTATTTAAATGAATGCAGTATGAATTGAGCCGGCAAGTGTTATATCGTGAAATACTTAACGATTCTGACAATGTAAAGTTAACGGATAAAACAATGAGCACATAATAAGTATGTATATTAGTATATTTGCACTCTTATAATTGAACAAGTTGAACTCACTCTCTTTACCACTTTAATTAATAACAGTTAACTCTCATTATTTTATCATTTTTATTAGTAAGCCAGAGAGCGATACCAGCAGAACAATTCTTTGAATGAAAACCATGTAATTTAGACTTAAAAATATGTCGTATAAATTCGTCTTAATATCCACTTTTGATTTCGTGTCTAAATTAAACGGTAGGAATAGATGCACATTAGTTTTACTAAATACTAAACTAATACCAAATCTGGACTACTTTATATCAGAACGAATATTGCTACTCCTTGGAATCATTTTACATCCAATTTGTTCCAGGTGAGTATATGTTTTTAACTTGGCCAGTGTTCCTAATCTATAAATATATGTCACACAAGGCGTTGAATGTGGCATATAACATTGGCAAATTGCTCACTCTCTATCATATTCTCAGAGAATTATTGACTGGAATGAATTCCTGACAGGATTGAATACTCAGGGTTCTGAGCTATTTAATATGTGGTGTATATTTGTTTTGCTTACGTAAATTACGAATTCCAAAGAAACATTCGAATGAAGGAAGGTTGCATCCTATAAAGTTTAAATTTCTTGCATAATATAACTATATATTCATTCGAGCAGTTACATGATTTCTACCCTGAGTAATTATTGTACATCTGTTGAAAATCTGATTTTAGATAACTTCTTTTGTTCACTGGCAAAATTTGGATATAAAATAGAGGCACATTGGTTTGCAAGAAACTGGTTCACGGTACACTAAAGAATTAAACCTAACTATAAATTGTTTTGATGAGTAGATAACCACCCTTATATCATGTTAAACCTTTATACAGTAATATGCAATTATACTTTATTCTTGATAAGGTTAGTTTTTAATTATTTATCGTCAGCAGAGGAATCCAAACCACATTCCCACACCAGCATATGAAATGTCCAAATATCTCGTTTAAGGTGTTTGTCTGATTGGTTGTTTGAAACGGTATGGAATTGAATCATTTATCACATGAGAGTGCATATAATCTTTAAGATTTAATAAACAAGCTAACATTATGTCAACATAATTGGTAACAGTTCTTTCCATTAAATACTTATAACCTCTTGATGACTATTATCATATTTTGTTACCTTGTGCAGAGGAATAGATTCCACATCTTGCCTCTGACCTTAACACTAAACATGCAAAGATAAAATGCAAAGATAAGAAAATATTCTTATGGAAGGAATTGGAGACAAAATTAATGCTGAATCAAATTCAGACAAAAAGAAAGACTGCAAAATATCGCAACAGTGATGAACCGAATCGTATTACAAAAAATCAGAAGGATAATAAATTCATGGAAGTGGGATGTTTCAAAGCTTAGATAAGTTCATACCCGTGATGCAAACCAGGACAATGCAGCTTAATCCTCGCATCTGAAAGACGGTTATGAAACAGGTTACTAGAAAGAAACTATTCTAATTGAGAGCATTAGAAAACGTTTACTTAACAACAGCTTTAAACAATTAAGTTTCTCAATAAGGCTACCATTACAGAGAACACAAATTGTATTAGAATTCTACAAATTACTTATCATTAGTGCTCTAGACTTTTGGAGGAAGATATGCAAGACAATTTGTTTGAGTAATATACCTTTCCAAGTAATTGTCATTGCTTCCAAAGTAATAACATAAACACAACGATTCAAAAAGTATTTCTATCACATGTTTGAACCATGTTATGGAATACTTTTCTCAACCACAAAACTGTTAGTGAAATGCATGTACATATCTGACAAATATACATCATTGTAGTAAATTACGGACGTTAAGGTTGATTGACATATTTGCCTTTCGATTGTTGCACATGGACTAAAATGCCGAGATAAATCTAATCTATATATCACCCACTGCTCCAGCCCTTCGAACATTATAGCAGTTTACTCCCCTTCCCAACGAAGAACATCTTAGTGGAAAAAGAATACAAAAGAATAAATCTATTGTGCATAAGCAAATTACATATCTTTCCAGTTAATGCAATACACAGTGGCGTCTCTGATTCTATATTTTGTTGTATTTGTTTACTTTTGTTTGCTTCTTTTCTTGCATCAGTTGACTAATTCGTATATGTTCTAGCCTAAATGTTTTTTTTTGTGAGAGCAAGCATTTTTGTTTCAAAACGTAAATCTAGTCTTTACACTTTTATTCCTTTTAATATTTACTTTTATTCACCTCCCTTGTAGATAAATGTTTATATTTTTAATGACTAATACTTCTTTCTAACTCTTTATGTTGTTGCTAGGAGAGAAAATATTTGATGTGTGTTCTGTTTGAGTGTTTTTCAAATTATATAATAAATGTCAATTTAACTTCGGTTTTGTTGCCTTAAAATGATTGATAATAATATACACCCCTAAAAATGGTCAGCCATTAAGAATTATTTCAATCTCCATGTGAAATGTGACACGAAATTATTTTCCTATCATTATCAAAGTATCATACTCGTAATAAGTTTTCTGACGAGAGTAATACAGTTTGTTGACGTTTTAAAATTTATTTATCTATTAAATGCCAATTTCCATTGTTTTCGTTTTATATATTTATGTAGATCATCAATACCTTTTTTAATTTGCCAAGGTTATGTGATAATAATGACTCGATGGTATGTCCTGGAAATAAAAAGCATATGAAATGTTTTTACATATTGCTCAGTACCGATGAATAATGTAACTATAGAGATGTGTAATCGAGTTAGTCTATACTTGGAAAATGGACTATGATTTAACTGTATAAAAATATCAAATGACGCAATATACACATTTGCTTAAATGCAAACTCATGTTAGAGTAGCCTACACTATGATCTTTGCATATTTAAAAGATTAGGACTGGCATATAGTCTCATTGAGCGATATACTTTGAATGCAGAATAATCTTTAGCAAGCAGCAATGTTAATACACGTTGAAAGTTTCATATTGTTTTGGTGTAAAAGATCACAATCAGAATAATTGAGCATATATATCGTGATACTATTTTCCAACAAGGTCTAAAATGGAATTATGTATTTTATTGGTAATTTATTCCGTATATTGCTGAACAACCAATATTTTGATTGAAAACCAAGTTCAAATCCTCGTAATATATATTCAAAGTGTTATTTGGCAAGAAATAAAAAAACGCTTGTAATTTTGTTGTTAGAAAGGTAACTAAAATTTTAAGATAACAAATGTAAAATAGTTCATATGTTTTGAGCTAGTTTAAAACGTAATTTTCATTTTAATCGACATTCCTACAAACATGTCTATCATTTCAATCAATTAAACAGAAATGATTTCGAAATAATGTGAATTAGAAAACTGCAATATTAACGTCAATGTTAATAAATTGAGTTTGCGTCTGAATTACGAGATTACAGTTGATAAGACATAATACTGCTCTCAGTTTAAACAAATAATTACTCATATTCAGTGAATTACTAACATAGGAAAATCAATGTTGTTCAAATACCAAATCCATTGCTGTCCAAGTAGCATCAGTGTATATTTTTTCAATATAATTTTATACTAAAATGTAATTTATTGACTGGTACTGCATCCAATGATTGGTACAGGACGTTCTGGTACAAATATGTAAACGATTAACAGATAAAAAAAATAGTAATTATATTCTGAGAACTCGAACCAGTGGGTTTCTTTAGGAGAGCTACTTAAGTGGAAATATATGAAGATATATTAATTAATGTGCTATTTCGAACAAAACTATGGTCTATTTCATGAATAGAAATGCAGGAATGGTGACCTATATTTATACCAACATGAAAAAAGCACGTCGCCGTTCACTCATGCCCCCTCTCTCTCTCTCTCTCTCTCTCTCTCTCTCTCTCTCTCTCTCTCTCTCTCTCTCTCTCTCTCTCTCTCTCTCTCTCTCTCTCTCTCTCTCTCTCTCTCTCTCTCTCTCTCTCTTACTCTCTCACTACTAGCATTATTCTCTCATACACTAGCTGTGTACAAACTATCACACCAAACAATATAGATTCATAACCGCTGTTGATCAAAATTAGTGTATTGTCTTAGTTCTGTGATTAATCGATCAATTAAAGGATTTCTAGTGCTTATTTCCTTTAGACATACATGAAACTTAAAATAAAAGTGAGTATTCACAACTTTTAGCTTTACCCATCCATGTATTTCATCCGTAGGAACTAATCAATAATTGAATGTAACATTTTGTATCAGGCTTAAGTAATTTGAAGTCATATGATATCATGAATTTGTACATTTTTGAATTTGATAACTTATAGATCGCCTTTCTCGGCTTAATTCTATTAACGGACATACATTTACGTATAGCACAAACAGTTTACTAATATTAGTAATAATGTACACATTCATGATATGTTTATATAGCATACTGAACATATATTGAAATCATGCTCATAATTCACAAAGGCTAAATTTGAAGAATAAACGTATGGATACAAAACAATTGAAATACATGCATGCATACCTTCAGACTGCTTAAGGACTTTATGTTAGATGTCGCATTAAATGGGCTACAAAAGAGAAACAATGCCAATAGAAAAAGGAACTTATGGTAAATATATTATTTTTTTCCAACCGAGGAGCAGTATAGTCATTGTTCGAGTGTGCCGCTGCTATTGCAAAATGACGTTATTGTTGAGCACACTGTAAAGAACTGTGCGACGACATTGCATATGTATAACACTGGTGAATTTCGCTAGGTCACTTCAATTTACAAAGAGGCAAACCTTTTTCCAGAGATAAACAATTAAGTTCAAATTTTGGCACACTTCAAAATAGGCGGACAAAAGCTATTATGCAGGCAAAGTTGTGTCAAACCACACTACCGTTTGATTCGCTAAAACATATATACATCATTGGTGGAACTGCCAGTTCACATTATTGTGCAATAAGGAAACATTACCAGTTAACATAAAATATTTAAAAGTCAGAATTCGTGTGGGGAAATGCAATTTACAATACTTTAAATACAATAGGAAATATATGCAATACATGCATTCGTTGTATTCTAGAAATTGGAGTTCTCAAATAAAAAACATTAGATTACATATGCATATAATTTACAGTTTATAAAAAAAACTTGCATTGCATCTGATTGTCACTGTCTTTAGCAAACATCGAACTATTGATAATCGGCGTTGCGGTAATCATGAAATGAGGTTAATTTTCTCCATTTTATCTAAATTTGTGATTCATCAGAGATTCTAAAGAGTTATAATTTTCCAATTAATTTTGTTTTGATATAAACCAATAGCTATATCACATAACATGTTGAGTAAATTCTTAATATTAAAAATATAAACACTAAATTTATGTAGATTTTAAGACATAAATATTATACAATTGTCAACATTACTTACCCCCGAAAAACTCATAGTGATAGATACGTGAATGAGTTAAACAAGTACTCTTAGCGAAACTCCTAGATAAGTGCTTTATCGTGATACACAACTATTAATCCAATTAAATACTCGGAGTCTTTAAAGACCATGCGTGTCATTTTGAAGGTAATACATTTCAAAAGTCAAATGCTCAATTTATAAATAATAGAAGCTAGAATCATTTACTTACATTTGTTTTCCATCAAATACTGTTGAAATGTGCATTATTCATCTATCGCCGTGGCTTAAATACCCTTTCATCTCCAGAATGATAGGTATCAACAAATAATCCATATCATTTCTTGCATTGAAAAATGGGCAGAACTAACTCCCAGTTTTAAATGGCCTATTATTCAGTGTATTACATTTGTAGCAAACAAAGCAAATCTGATGTTTATGACACAACTAAAATGATTGGTCAAAGTAATATTTTAAAATGTCAACTCGTATCAGTAATCCGTTTTGGTCGTACTTTATGAGTCATATTGGATATGATAACAGACGCTCAGCGATCTAGGATATATGTAACCTGCTTTCCCACCAAGGTATTAATGTAAATGTCTCCAATGTACCTCAATATACTCATATTGAAAATTACATGTCAATGATATCCAACATAATTTAAATATAAAAGAAGCAGAACAAATCCTGTGAAAACAAAAGTATATAAAACTTCGTTTCAATCTAAGCTTCAAGCTTTCGGGTTTATGTAGGATGAGCACAACTAATTTAAAATTATAATCCAACTCTTGCAGTGGAGCTTGCTAGGTGGGAACAATATCACATGAATTCAGTTCTATATTAACTGTATGGTACTTTAAAAAGTTTCGACTTTTACACAAATCGTCCAGCACCACCCAAGAATATGATTTTGAAAATTTGGAATATGATTGCGTGTTGTCTGTAGAGGTACACAGCTTTTAATTTTCAAGCAAACACTTCAATGGGAAGCGTAGATGTTAATACTGAGTCAAAGATCAAACATGTATTGAATTTAACATCGAATAATCTAGTCAAATAATCTATGTATGAAGAGTAAATTCAGGTATGTACTTAACATACACCCCAAAGGACTTAGTAGCATTTTATGGACCTGCATGGAGACATACGTCTAAAAGCACTCACAGTATTAAATGAAAAGCTATGAGTAATACTTCAAGCATAAAATCATTGAATTTCTACTAATGAACTTTGCAATCTATAAAGGATTTAGCCTCATCAAAATTTTAGGTACTTTAATGTAACTTAATTTGTTATTATTAATACAGCGATTACACCGAAAGTGAGCGTCACAGAAGCTTATATTTGTTCAGAATATATATTAAGACTAATTTTAATATCTCTCTTTCAATGTACATTTTCTTAGACACAATATTGTGATATACAAATAAAAATTCCAACTGTTGATATTCACAACATGGGAGTATGACTCCAAACTTGTCTTCTATTTGATAAAGTCAATTATGACTTACTCCATGATTTGCAAGATGTGCATGAAGAATATTGTCTAGTCCACCTTTCTATGATAAGTACAGAATATCTAAAGTTAGTCTGATGTTTCGTTATAGCATAAAATGCATATGACTTATCTAATATATCAGATATATATCTTAAATATTGATTATGTAGAGAGTGAGACAATGTTGCATATAAGTAGATTCTCCTTTGTAAAACTGAGTCACAACAGTGAGAAATTAGGCTCTTGAGTGATCAGACCAATCTCCTCAGAAACAATATACAACTAGATTAGATGAAAAAGGGATGAGATTATGATATAACTAACAATAAATATAAAATGATTGTTTATAATAATCGCTAACATGCAGAAGATAAAGGAACACATCACATATTGGTAGATACATGTAGGTTAAATAACGCTGTACGGAATATCGTGCAGTATGGTCTGCTGCATGATGTGAAGACAAAAGGCAACAAAGGCTACATTCAACCATGTCAATTCTGTGTTTACGGTAAGAACATGAACGAAGACCAAGATCTGTGGAGAAATTTGGATGCAAAAAGATCAGATGAATGGTGCAGAGCGATAATGTGCTCATTGCACGCTAGAACAGGGTAGAAGAATTCGTATTGAGGCTTCTGAGAAGAACTCTTGCAAGTACTGAAGGCGGCACATGAATAGCAATTCATTTGTGTTTTTCTAAAGAGCAATAAAATACACTAGTGATAATCTGTCTCTGGTTAACTATCCGGTCTGTTCGCAATTCTGCATGTCCCCAAGTCTTACTATTGAGATGATATTGTCAGTTTGCTTAAAATTACTAGATCTGAAAACGGCATTGTCTTCAGGGAATAGCATGCCTTATGTTTGCACGTTCAGCCAATGTTTTATTTTTCTAACCAATTACTATTAGAGGGCACAAATCATCATTCCTTAAGAAAACATCGCATTTCCTTCTAGTGAGAGGAGTGCTAGAGGACTCAATATACGCAGATGTAGATATTATCTGCTAGAATTTCGTTTTGTAATGCGTCATGATTTCATACCACAGAATCACCGATGGATGTATTTAGGGTTTAGTTTTGCTGCGAAAAACAGTTATTCTTCGTGGACAATGGGTGGTTTAGGTGTATATTCCTTTGGATAGTAGCCTTTCTGTCTCTAGCATCCACTGTTCTACATCTGGCCGTTTTCCTTACAAATCACTGTCGCATGATGCCTTTAGGAGAGTTAGTTAAGTTCTAAGCTCCGAAAAGGTAGTCTACGGATAAACGGATAGCAAAACCATTCAGATGTGCGTTGAAGTTGAGAAGTAATAGAATCTCCGACGGCAAATATAGACACAAAGTTAATCTGAGAGATTACTTGTGAAGGCATTAGTCGGGACGGCGGCCCAGCCTTTATGTCATTGTGCGACCGTTTATACTGATTAAAAAAGCTGCATATGATCTGTCACAGCAACTCACGTGAGGGTCAATGGTGTAATAATCTCCGCATAGGAGAGTGATCGTTTCGAAAAAGGAAACTGTGTATAAAATACCTAAAGATTTTAAACCCTTGCGGTGAATTTTATCGATACATATTTAACGTCTATACCCACCAGGAAACTTGAGTTTGCTTGCAGTTAAGTTCGCAACCCAGATACATAGAATCCTCTGATGGACACCGTCCATGGAGACATAACGATGGTTATCGACTGAAGCAAACGTGCCGGCCACTGGAAGTCGGCAATTTCAAAAGACAATGCCTTGTTCCGTCCCGTACCCTGGTAATGACAAACTTCACTGTGTCGACATCGCAAGGGTCAGCTAGGTTATGGGCGCTCCCCACTGAGGAACAGTCCATCATCGTACTCTAATCTATCAGTGTGCCACAGGCATCAAAATAGTATGCACCTTCGTTGACTGGTTTGGCGAGCAACACAGATAAGCCAACACCCGATATTAAAGGCTTCCATCTAAGAACACGATCAGGTCATTCATGTTTGTGCTGGTGACGCAGTTGCTGAAAGTTTTGAGGTAATTATTGGTTGATAATATGATAGATCACCATGTATGGCGCCGGCTCCATTAGAGGTCCCAAAATATGTCTACAGCCATAATGTGTTTTTTATTAGACGAATTCGTTTTATTTGGGTCTCAGTCTAGGGGTGTAAATTAGGCAAAAAGAAAGATCGACATCAAACACTTTAATGTGTTTGAAAATATATTTTTTCCTTAAGATTAAAAGTGAAACAATTAACAAACGTATGTTTACTGTATGGCTTAATTCCTAATCCTTAGATTGTTTTGTCAATTCCAATATATTTTAAGTGATCGGAATACCATTCAAAGCTATTAATAATAACTATAATGTACTAATATTTTAACAGAACATAAGTCGTTGCTTTACATTCAGATATACTTAATTGAACTCAAGATAAATCCAAGATGTTTTTGAATGTTTCACGGCAACTCCAGAGGTATAAACATATTTTAGTATTTGAATATATTCACAATAATTAAGTATAAGTTATTATCTGTTGAAACAAATATTCCAAGCTCTCGAATTCAAAGGAAAGTTTGCAATATCTTGAACTCATCACAAGCTCAGTCAAACTCTAAGAACGATATATTTCGCTAGCAACGTAATAGCTACATGCGCCGTGTCTAGGGTGTGATTCCAGGCTTTCAGTGAATCATCTAAATATTGCGATATACCTGATAAATGTATTTTTCGGAACATACGATGCTTATCAAATTTATCTACCACGGAATTTATGAATGAAATAGTACGACGTATTTATACATGATTTATCTTTACATTACAATCCGCTCGTGGTATACTAACATTGAAATATTCGCATGATTCTTATAAACACTATTATTGTATAAATAATATTCATTATATAATTATCGTGTAAAACTGCAAGTAAGAGTTAGCCACGGTAATGTGTAGAAGTCCCCATAATTTCCTTCTTATCAAAATTGAGAGTCTATTCAGGTCGAAGAGGTCTAAAGTGTCCCTCCCAATTCATTCAAATACCTTGGCATATTTGTTCTGGATCGAGCTGGGTTATGGGGACCCTGTGCCTTCTTTGTACATGTGGAGGAGACAAGTAAATATAGGGGTCGATAATAAAAGTACAAGATGCATGGTAGCAGTGTTAGACAGAACTGGAATAGTAGACATTTTGTCGCGTTATTTTCTGCGGCTAGTGATGAATCAAATCCAATATTGATTTTGATCCTACTAGTGTTTACGTTTAGAAAGACACCAACTATTGTTCGTATGGTATTGTTCATATGAAAAGTTTAGCTGTGGCCTTAAAATTATATCTCATATAAGTAACAGTGAACGTAATCATCCATTAGCGCCTCAAATGTAAGCGGGTTGTCAGAGAAGACCAAGTTAAAGTGTAAATACTCTCTACGTTGTTCGTGACATTGTCTGCAAGGATTTACTCAGCATGATCTTGCTTGTTATTTAGACACAGGTTCATATCAATAACTACCAGTTGTTTATCAATGTAATGTCAGGAAAGGCAATGAATATATAATGTGATCAATGGAGAACGATTGTGCAGTTAATTGGCAGGAAAACTGGGAATTTACAGCTAGGACTCTTCACTCACAACTTGAAAGGATGTGACCGTTTTGACATAGTAGGCAGCAAAATTGATATCTATTGATGCGGAATATGTAGGCATATTTTAAAGATTGTAATTTGTGGTGGCGATTGTAGTGTCTGTAAAACTCACAGAAAAGTGTCACTGGATTTCCTTTTTTTATGGTGTCTGTTTTCTAGACAACTGCTGGAAGGTTTACTATCTCTATGAAACGCCAATGTCGAATACAAACAGTTAGTATTAGCTAGCCAATAAAATATCAGGAGTTAAATAAAACTCGGTGACATCAGGACTGCTATATTCTTGTACGATGACCAGGGGGCACGAGACGCACAAGCCTCTCGGTTCGTCTTCCGCAATATTTTCGCAGATGCCATGAGTTATGAACAACTTCACACATCTCCTCCATTAACGTTCTAAATGTTGCTTTATGTTTAATGACATCCCTTAGCAGTTGGCATATGACACTTACCTCATGGACAATGTCTTCCTCAAAGTTGCAGAGAGTCGTGCCTGTTATTCCTTTCAGGCTTGTGCTAATGCTAGCTTTCGCCTCTAATAGCCGCCAGACCTTTGGAAGTCTATTCCTGCGTTGACGCGTCATTTAGGTTTTCAGTTTTTAGTTTTGATATTGCAATCACAGTGGTGATGACACACCTATTGTCGTCAAACTTTCTTTTTCCCCTATAAACTTCTGAAATTTATGTGATCATTGTTGTTCCACACACGGTTTCCGTACCTGGGCGGTCTGCTTTTTTAACTCACCTAGTTTTAAAAGGTTTTGAATGGTTTTACAACAATTGCATTGAACAACGTCTATTAAGGCCGCTCCAAAATGTGAGTGAACCTTTGACGTTAACGTCTAATTTAGAAACCTTTTAAGTAATAATGTTGCTTCGTCATGGCCAAGGTAATATGAGCCTGTGGCTTAATGGACATTAACGATAACTCCATTTGATCGCTAATTACAACAACTTTTGTTTTGTCATTTAACATTGTGCCTAGAAAGGATTTAGGGTCGGCAACCTACGGCACTCGTGTCAGAAGGTGCCACATTAAGAGGTGTCGTATGGGACGCCAAGCGTAGCCAAAATCTCGATTTCTTACTGTGTTATTCTTTTAGTGGTGCACGTGTTCTTCCATTTGTTATCAATCCAGAAAAAGTAGCAAGTTATGTAAAATAGGTTGCCAATTCTGGGTCTAGCTCTCACGTAGGGCCGATTCCACTTTTTCCAACTACTCAAAATAATGTGGAGTATTCTAATATACTCTATCTTTTTGTAAATGTCCTTCCAGTGATGGTGACTGTCATTCAGAACGACTAGAATATGGGGGAGAGCTACGACTAACGATAATTTCAAAGTGTAGCAGTGTATGAATTTAGTTCCTGCCTGCTGTAGTGTTGAAATAATGTTGCTTACTGCTAAGAGACTCATTGCACCATTAAAGCTACATATGTAAGGGCTATATTGGATACTCCTACAGCATCACTGACGAGGCATATCAGTCTGCAAACGTAGCACCTGATGTGACATACTACGGTGTGGTAGCCTAACTCCGCACCATCAACCGTTTGAGCCTTCAAGGTATTCGTACTGGCCAAATGGTTTACATTCCAGGCCAATCGTCATAATATCAACTTTCCGATAATCATACTTACAACTAAAGGTATGAAACCTCCATCAATGGATGTTCCTTCTTTTGGTAACAGATTTCAAAATTTAGTTGCTAAATTCATCCACCAATTCAGAGTTTTACTCGGGACGTAATGCAGTAGTGGCCATAAAAGTATGAACAGCGTCCGTTGCGAACAACGTTTTTGCATCCATTTGGACAAGGCTCGTGTTTTTGAAGCGGTACGCTGTCATGTTATATCGCTCATATTGAAATATCTAGAGGTGCATATTGTGCCTTAGGATGTAGGTAAAGGCAAAGCTTAAAAAACCAAAGCCTATAAGATCTTTCTCAAAGGCTTTCTGATACAATGCAAAACTATACCATGGCTACTATTTAGTCTCAACATACTAACCTCATGCTCTATATTTTTGAATATAATCCTACAAATTCTGCTATAGGTGTCACATCGCATTCATATTTATTCCTTCCAACAACTGCTTTCTAGATGCTTTTGGACAGCGAAAATACGCTTTCATCGAACTCGGATCATTATCCCAAGACGGGTGTGGAGATGGAGTTTTAAGAGATTGATCGCGTAGTATTTCACCTTTTTACAAGCTGGAAAAAATTTAGCTCATTCAGTAAATTTATCGTCCGTATAATTCTGCTGCAGAGTCATGTCTCCTCCTACATTCCATCAGGTAGGCGGATATAATCTATGACTGCCAAGAAGCTCTTCTTGATTAATCCTGGATGACATTGATGAGATATGATGTCCTTGGATGAGTATCTCTTATCTGCCTCAAATGCTGCTCAAGGGGTCACGGGTGGATTGTCCCACTTGAAACTCCGATTGGTAGGCTCTGCATCATGACCCAGTCCAAAGGATATGAATGTAATGGTATGTATTCAAGATGCGAGGCTTGCTATCTGATAGCCCTGAACCACAGACTTATTAATTTTCATATGATGCCACTCACCATCGAAAAGCCACTGCGGATATCCTTTCCACAAATAGATACATGCCACTTGCTGAGAACAACAGTGTTTTAATCAGGTTCGTCTAAGAGGGTTGCTCTGTAGTCTAGGCCGTATTTTGTTTTGCGATATGTCTCAGAATGAATCAAAGATGTCCTACATAAGCATTATATCGGTCTTTAGGAAGAAGCATTAATATTTTGAGATGTTTTGTTATAAACGTCATAAAAGCAGTCTTACTCTGCTCGCAATATTCTTCAAACGGCTATAAACTGTTCATGCATTGTACAGGGAGTACCTCTCGTCGAAAGGTCTAGTCCTCTTCGACAAGTAATGCTTATAGGTATCTTTTCCCCTAGGCCAGGTTATCGGCCTTCGGATCGAGGATTCTACTCATAAAATGAAGTCTATCGAGAAATGGCAACAGCCACATTGAAAACTCTATATTTTCCACGTTGGTTGTGATCACACTGAACTTTCCTGCGTAGGTTATGTGATGGCAACAGAGCTTTTAAATCTCAATTTGTGTATTTCGTTTCCTATTTGGTAAATGCAGACCTTAAATTGCATGGTTTGTGGGCCGCGATTCTTTACCTGCACGCATTGTCTAGCCATTTACATATGTGTTAGCACTTTTCTTCCGGATTTCCTCTGATCGCTCTTGCGCATGGAAATTTCTGCAGGATATGCAGAGTTCCCAGTAATGCGTGAACGTGCCAAGGAATCCTTGCAAGGATATAACACCGGCTCCACACCGACGACCACATAACGAATGCTGCTCGGTAGCTAGAGGGCAGTTATCTGAATTATTGCGTTTGAGTGGATCGTAGCAGGGGTTTTCACTGTCACGGTCAGTGCCTCAAAATCTATGTGGATGATATATTGAACTCGCATGCGGCGATGATGGTTTTCGAGCGGACGTTTGTTCTTTATTATGTTAAAGAAAAACTTTGATGTTGTGGTTATACCACATCCGTCTTTATTATTGAATTCCAACTGGTCGACCCGGCTAAAGATGTGGAAACACGGTCAGCACACGTTCTTTCTCGCCGTGGTCTCTCTAGGTTGTGTACCATCGGATATCGAGGGGTTATATATAATTAGCAGGTCGATATCGAGTGGCCTAATTATCTTTACTGGTACAATCCACTTTCGTAAAATAGGCACAGATTGCAATTTCCTGGCGTGACGCTAAAGTTTTCGATATCATTATTCATCATTGCAAGTATTGTCACTCTTCTAGGGCTTGCTAATACGTGCCTGGCCAAATAACATATTGATCGCTCGCTGTGTATAATGCAGATATAATAACCAATTCTAAACAAGCGGTATCGGTGTTTATACGTTAAACACTATCTCACCTCAGCATAATGCACTTTTGCTATAGGACGTAACTCCAGCCTTGGAAAAGGCTGTATCATAATCTAGTTCACAAATTTTAATCTAACACATTTTTGATAGGACCATTCCTCGTTAACATGTTTCTAATTTAACGTATGCGAGGCTAATATAGGAAGCATGATATAGAGAAATATTTAAGCTTGAAACTCCATCCACATGCGAAGTAAATGCACTTGTAACTAAATACTTCTTTTACCGGTACAACTGCCGAACAATCATATATAATCTCTGCATGAAAAATATTTAAGTACAAGGTGATTATGCTTCTTGAGGATACGTGCATGTTCGCATCTTAATGCAAGAACTGTTTCACTGACAGTTGACTGTTGAATAAGCGGTTTTGAGACGGTACATCAAAACCACTTTCAAGAGCAAGGAAAACATGTTCACTTTTAAAATTGCTAGAATGTGTTTCTCCGTCATATCTCTTCTTAAATGGATTTCATGTGGAACACAAACGAGTTGGTTGCACAGAGAAAACATATCGACCATGATCGGATATTATTCCAACTACAATAAATTAAAAAACGATGCCATGTTTAATGTCGAGAGTGCAACCTTCTCCTTGGAAGATTGTAAATGATGCCTTTGATGGATGTATCTTCTGTGATCTTTTCAATTCATCTGATGTGATCTTTGGTGTCCTTAATGGTCTCTGGCAAGTGTGCTACTCTCCATCAGGTCCTGTTGGTGCTGCAATCTATTCCAAATCTTTATTTGAGGCCGTGTCAACATCCACAATGCTTTCCCCTTTTTCAAGTGTGTGTTTGATCAGAGGTGTATCTCGTACAAATTTGTCTTGAATCTAATTTTGACACTTTTATGGCCTGCAATAACATTCGGAATTCCTTATATGTGTTCTTGAACAGCTTATATATGGGGGGGGGCGAGGTCTCGGCCATATGTCCCACTTGCTAGGAAAGAGAAGCCTTTCTCATAGCCTCTCCTTCCCAGGTGTAGGATAGGATAGGTGCGGGACCACTTTCTGGCTTTGCTGGGCAGGAAGTACTTAAATATGGCCTCTTCTTCACTATTGTGTCCACATCTTTCATACGGGACCACTTGTTTTCACAAAGTCTGTTGTGTGGAGCGACCGAGCGTCTGACAGTATAACTGGGTTGAAAAACTGGTCCTGTTAGCCTTGGCACACCCCAGTGTAAAAAAAGGAAAACTGACTCGAAACAGGGGTAGATAGAGCACGTAAGCCCTGTCAGGCACTTCGTCTTGGAGATGGAAACTCCATTTCAAACCCAATGATATGCCATTATATGATGGCTCCTCTGCATTGTGCATATCTTCGGGAAAAGGACAGGCTTCTGCGCACGAAGACCGAAATGAGGTCCATACTCATCAGGGAGATGCCCTTTGTTGACAACGCAGCTATATGAAGTTTTAAAACTAGAATGGCTTCGGAGCAGATTTTATCCAAATTATATTAAAGTCCTCGCGGTTATGATGAACGTGAGGATGTTGTAAACATAAAGTGAACCGGTAAGGACGAACATCCACAATGCTTTCCGCTTTTTCAAGTGTGTTTCATCAAAGCACATCAAGTGCTGTGAAAAATATATCTATATGCACCAATAAAGATTTGAAGTGATTGGTTTGATCTCAAAACACCTAACAAGATTCATCAGGGAGATCTTTTGTCTTCCACATAAAATATAGGAGAACGTATATTCAAGTAGGCGCTAACTATTGTAGATGTCAAAAGATTCAGCAAGTGTAACAGATGTAACAGATGCACTTATGTATTTGTGTGCACTGGGACGATTAGCATCGCAACGATTATTACATGTAGATCCAGGAAACGAACTTTTCAGATCTGTAACTGCGCAGGTAACAAGACAAGGTGTGCAGGTTGAGGCTGATATGATATGATAATATGCATCGTGACCAGGTTATTGCTGAACGAACTTAATGAACACTTGTGGAACAATTCTTAAGACATCAGTATCCAGAGAAATTGATAATGTGGTCTCGACCTCCTAAAAGGAGAACAAGATATCCATTAGTCATACAATAACGGCCAGAAATTACCGAAAGCTGTATCCGTTACTTGCCAAACAAATTCATATCTACGACATAAGCGATGACATTATAACATCTTTGTTGTTTGAGGAAATATCACAAGGACTCAAAGACAAATGTTTTTGCTCTTTCATAATGAAAGTAATTTAAGAAAATAAACTTAATATAAATTTTCTTCGTATTAGTTCTATAACGATTCTCCCTATGGTAGTACTTACATTTACAATTTCTGTGGAAAGTGACCTTTTATTTACAATATAAACACTCACTAGTGCCTCGAACAGAACTGGCCTCTGATATTGCTCGATTATTTCTTTATTTTGAATAAACAAAGACTGAGTCATTCTGAAGTGCTACTTGCTAGCACTTACTGCCTCACAAGATTCTAGCACGTTTGTTCGGAGCCCTTCTAGAGATTTGACAGTGATAGTGACATATTCGTGATCTAGTTACGGAGCAGATTTCCTGAGTAGGTATAAGACATTGTACTGTTCTGAGACCTTATACAAAGCGCTGTCTGGACTGAGGTGGGAGACTGTTCAGTCTTACCGCAGCAAAGGCGAACTGATAATGGGTGCGTGATTAAATTCTTTGATGATATGTTCAGTCGTGATTGCTCGGCACACATTCGCGTTAAATTGATTCCCATTGTGGTTAGTATTTGAGATTTAGCACGTTTTACAACTCGGCATGGCTAACCGCCTAAGAATCGACAACGTCATCCACGAGCAGTCTAAATGGGCATGAAGCTTCTCGTCCGCACACCACTCTCTCTCTCTCTCTCTCTCTCTCTCTCTCTCTCTCTCTCTCTCTCTCTCTCTCTCTCTCTCTCTCTCTCTCTCTCTCTCTCTCTCTCTCTCTCTCTCTCTCTCTCTCTCTCTCACACACACACACACACACACACATACGCACACACACACAGTGTTGTGAGTGTTGTTTTATTAGTTTCACATTCACAATATGAAATTGTCTAAATTGTATAAACAGGTCATTAGACAAAGAAAATATCGAGATTTAGACTTACTCCAAACAAGAGGTGTCATTTTGGAATGTGATTTCCACACAGGAATATTTGAAATGCATCGATCTTATGACCTAAAAAACCATTTCATTTAAAGCATCTAGACTACTTTAACGTCACGGAAGGCGGAATAGTGTTTACACATGGAAACATGAGAAAAGTCTTCCCCTTAAGAGAAATGAAGAATTCTTTCTCAATCTGTTTTATCCAGTATGCTGAAAAATAAGTTACTTATTGAACAGGATAGAAAAAAAAGATATCTATTTCGACTCAAACTATACAGCTTCTTGTAAATTTATGAATAATAAATGCAAATATGAAACACCTGAAAATTTAGAAAATCAAACACATGAAACGTAATCGATTAAACAGTATGTTTATTGTGTATAGAGTATTATGTGTATAGAGTATTATGTCAGAATGAACCTCATAAATATTTTTGAGTAGATTAATATTACGAATTTGTTGTATGACAAATTGAAAGCATATAAACTAGAATGGAACTGTTTTATATCGGAATACTTCGTAGATATTTTTCCAGTTATAAAAGAATAATTATGTCTTTATCTGGAAAAAACTAGGTATTGTTTAATACGATAATCTATACATCCATCGATCCATCCATCCATCCATCCATCCATCCATCCATCCATCCATCCATCTATATATCTATCTATCTATCTATCTATCTATCTATCTATCTATCTATCTATCTATCTATCTATCTATCTATCTATCTATCTATCTATCTATCTATCTATCTATCTATCTATCTATCTATCTATCTATCTATCTATCTATATATCTATCTATCTATCTATCTATCTACCTTCCAACCTCTCCACCTACCTACCGACCGATCTATCTATCTATCTATCTATCTATCTATCTATCTATCTATCTATCTATCTATCTATCTATCTATCTATCTATCTATCTATCTATCTATCTATCTATCTATCTATCTATCTATCTATCTATCTATCTATCTATCTATCTATCTATCTATCTATCTATCTATCTATCTATCTATCTATCTATCTATCTATCTATCTATCTACCTTCCAACCTCTCCACCTACCTACCGACCGATCTATCTATCTATCTATCTATCTATCTATCTATCTATCTATCTATCTATCTATCTATCTATCTATCTATCTATCTATCTATCTATCTATCTATCTATCTATCTATCTATCTATCTATCTATCTATCTATCTATCTATCTATCTATCTATCTCTCTATCTATCTATCTATCTA
The DNA here is from genome assembly GCA_016746295.1 of Potamilus streckersoni. Classification (NCBI taxonomy): domain Eukaryota; kingdom Metazoa; phylum Mollusca; class Bivalvia; order Unionida; family Unionidae; genus Potamilus; species Potamilus streckersoni. The sequence continues at coordinate 565,500 of JAEAOA010000803.1, read as the reverse complement.
TCTATCTATCTATCTATCTATCTATCTATCTATCTATCTATCTATCTATCTATCTATCTATCTATCTATCTATCTATCTATCTATCTATCTATCTATCTATCTATCTATCTATCTATCTATCTATCTATCTACCTTCCAACCTCTCCACCTACCTACCGACCGATCTATCTATCTATCTATCTATCTATCTATCTATCTATCTATCTATCTATCTATCTATCTATCTATCTATCTATCTATCTATCTATCTATCTATCTATCTCTCTATCTATCTCTATATCTATCTATCTATCTATCTATCTATCTATCTATCTATCTATCTATCTATCTATCTATCTATCTATCTATCTCTCTATCTATCTCTCTATCTATCTCTATATCTATCTATCTATCTATCTATCTATCTATCTATCTATCTATCTATCTATCTATCTATCTATCTATCTATCTATATCTATCTATCTATCTATCTATCTATCTATCTATCTATCTATCCATCCATCCATCCATCCATCCATCCATCCATCCATCCATCCATCCATCCATCCATCCATCCAGCCAGCCAGCCAGCCAGCCAGCCAGCCAACCAGCCATCCATCCAGCCAGCCATCCATCCAGCCAACCATCCATCCATCAAAGCTTTTTTAGCACTTAAGCATATTTAATAGTATTGGTATATCAGAACATTCAATGACACATACTTCTTTGGATTAAGCTATACATATACTTTGGACACATAGCAGGATACTTTTGGAATATCTGGATGTCTTCATTTTATTTTCTTATTTATTTTTTCAATGTGTCCTTCTGTCTTCTTCCTCTTCTAGTATCTGTATATAATGAACGCAATTAAGGTGCCATTTTATGCTGGAAAGGTTAGTTAGATTTACCAGACTTCGTTTTTCCATGTGTTTCTAAGATTCGGTAAAATGTAAATGTCTGCAAATTTGTGCACATTTGTGTTCATGTACTCATCACTAGTCAAGTATTTTTAAAAACATAAATTATTTAATCCATTCAGTTTTCATACGATAAAGCGACAAAATAATGACTCAGGAAGTCCTGCTTAAACGGATAATTTATAACAAAATCTCATTGATTTTAGTCAGTAAGAAAAAAATGGAACAGGACAGGATTATCGCGAATCCCCAAGCTATCTGGCGATAACGATGTTTCTCTTCAATCGATAATTCTCGTTGAGGGAGACGTGCGTAAGATACCCGATCAAGATTTTTGAACTGTTGTCATTATCTCTCCGGACTAGTAAAAGAAAACTTGATGCTTATAGAAATTCATGTCAGTAGGTACAAATATACTTCAGAGTAACTGCGTATTAGATGAGATTTAATTGCTTTGGTCAGCATATTGGTGTGTCTACCACGCACGATTGCTTATATATCAAAGACTATGTATGTTCCGTCCTTTTGTAGGATTATGTGAATGGTCGAGTTGACAAACAGAAGGATGCGTGCAGTTGAAGCTTTTATTGCCATAAACCATACCTTGGCACGGGTCTCACAATGAAACTAAATTAGAAATATTCTCAAAACTTAATGACAATATTGTTTCTCAATTTATAATCATTTCATTCTATATTATCTTGCATCTTCATGTTGAATTAAGGAAAACCACTTTCCGCTCTCTCTTGTGTGTATGTGTTTCTTTGTGCGTATGTGTGTGTGTGTGTGTGTGTGTAATGTTTTTGATGTGTATGCAGTGTTGAGAGAAAACGGGAGTTCAGATAAGAATAGCTTGACAGTGGGCCTATGACTTTCCTGTTGTTTTTATCACTGGTTATAATACAAAGACTGATCAAACGGTGAAATAACGAGGATTACGGGAGCATTTTGGTTGGAGATCTTGCGATAAGCTCCTTTATTTGACCTACATTTCAAATAGTAGCACGTGAAAACAATTCACTGTTACCCGTATGGAGTTAAACAATAATCTAGCGAAGAAAATTGTATCTCCGCCGGCACGTTTTAATGGACATTATGGACCAAGCACACCGGTATACACTCACGTTTGATCTAATGAGGAACCTGAGAAAGGCACGCGTAAGATAACTTATCGAGATGTTTGAATTGTTGTCATTATCTAACAATATTGCAATATAATAACGGATCAATGGGAATAAACCAATCAACAGATTATTTAAAAAAAATCAATATGAAATGCATACATGCATGCATACAATGGAACAAGGCAGATTATTCCTAATTACTGGACTACTTGTTTCTTTACTACATGTGCGCTTATGACCGAATCTCAAATCTACTTATTTACCAGTAATTTCTGGTGGGTCGGAGGTACTTTCCGGGGATTTCCCGGTTTCTTCCTCCACTATTAATGCTGGCCGGCATGTATATCTTATCATGTGCTGAAAAATTGCGTTAAGCCCCACAACAACAACAACAACAATAACAGCCACAAATCTATTTAAATTTCTCAGCTCCAAAGAACGTGATTTATGCAACTGGCGTATAATACAATTAGTGACATCCCTATGATAGAAAATATTGTATATTTTAACGAATTATCTTGGCACACACACAGGATGCAATCACTCGCAACCACGGGCTTTTATCCCGACCCCAGAAATCACTTTTGAAGACGGCAAATACGTGCCTGCAAAGATTCCGATTAGTAACTATTGCACAAACTAACGGATTCGCGATACCCTAATTAAGATAAAAACTTTTAACAGTTACTGCAAACTAAAGTGATTCTCTCTCTCTCTCTCTCTCTCTCTCTCTCTCTCTCTCTCTCTCTCTCTCTCTCTCTCTATATATATATATATATATATATATATATATATATATATATATATATATATATATATATCTATATATATATATATATATATATATATATATATAAAGAGAGAGAGAGAGAGAAACAGAGACAGAGACAGACAGAAAGACACAAAAGCGCATACTATACATATTACACGAAACAAACTGCAACTGCATTGAGCGATAGGCGATAGGTAACGTTAAATCAAATAAATAAATATGGCTAATTTTTAACTGACGTAAGGTCTGAATTTTTCTTTATACGACAGATTCGCTTGCAATAATATCTAAAAAACAGAACAGTTGGCAGGGAAACGCACTGAACAGGAGCTATTAATTTTTCTACTGGGACATTCTGAATACACAATAATCATGTGTGACGATCCGAGCATTGATTTTTCAATTATTTTAAACGCTTCTATTAAAATATATTTATTCGATATATCGATGATATATCAGACACACCAGAATACCCAAATCACCCTTTACTTTGTAAGCAAATCTCTTCGGAATCGGCATTATAGGTACAATTAAATTCCGATTAACAAGTGAATGCCATTACACAAAAACTTTAATTTTCCTGCCCTGTGCACGTTCCGGTTTGTCATGATTATCGTTTGATTTGTGACTATTAATCGATATTTCAAACTCTAAAAATGCGAACATTATTAAATATATAAGTAAAATATCTTTAAAGGAATGCGTACGTGCTTGAATGCATATATGTATTTAGTTTTGGCTGGTTTTTGAAGTGAAATGAAATTACTTATACTTACATTCTTATTAATAGATTAAATTTTAATCTTGCATTCTAACAGATTAGATATTAAGGTTTCATTCATTTTAATAGATTAAAAGCCATGTATTAAAAATCTTTTTTTATTCAATCCTTCAAATTTTTGTTCAAAAAAATTCCCTTGAACGGAAAGAAAATAGATGTAAATTATGTATAAACTTATTTTAGTAAATTGTAGCAATTAACACTGATTATATAATCATAAAAAAATTTTTTGATGCACGAGTTCAAGATTTCAATATGATTCATACTATTATTATCTCAATAAAACTGCATGATTTGAAAATATTAATTTATATTACACATTTATGGATACGTGTGTGCCATTACTTTACTTTGCAAAAGGAATTTACGTTAATATGCAGTAATGGTTCTTTTTGTATGTATGTATGTATGTATGTATGTATGTATGTATGTATGTATGTATGTATGTATGTATGTATGTATGTATGTATATATGTATGTATGTATGTATGTATGTATGTATGTATGTATGTATGTATGTATGTATGTATGTATGTATGTATGTATGTATGTATGTATGTATGTATGTATGTATGCATTTCATTTTGATTTTTTAAATAATCTGCTGATTTGTTTATTCCCATTCAACCATTATTATATTGCAATATTGTTAGATAATGACAACAATTCAAGCATCTTGATAGGGTATCTTACGCGTGCCTTTCTCACGTTCCCCAATTTATCAAACGTGAATATTGACCGGTGGGCCCTATCGAGAGTTGTTTTTATAGTGCGGCAGACTGTACTGCTTGCTGCGGTGATCTTTGATCACTCGGTCTTCTGAATTATTTTATTTGATTTACATTTCTTCCAGATCCTGGAGTAGGTCATGGATCTGGCAGTTTTCTGGCTGTTTTCATGAGGTGCTCTATGGCGTATTGAATGTATACCTCATAGCAAAAGATTCGCATTATTTGCATGTCTAACTGCCACTATGATAGCTATGGTTCCCGTCTTCTCAGAGACTGACAGGCAATGCATTTTACGATATTTATAAAGTGGCTGACCTTCCTCTAATCTTCCAGTGCATCTTCTAATCCCATTTCTATTAGCCTTCTCTGGCTGGTTTGCGTTTCACTTTCTCTTCCTCTATATCCTCTTCTTCTACTACGGATTCGTAATCTTATCGGTAGTCAGGGTTATTATCGGGTTTGCACTGTGCGGTCAGTGGTTACTGTCTATCGCAATGCCGTATCGATGTTGGGGGTGGATCGAGGGATCCGACATCATATCTTTGACGTAGGTTGCAAATCGCCATTGTGGCTGGTTTAACATATTGCCAAACTAAACATAAAAGTGGTTGTATCTTCTGTATATTGATGTGTTTTGCACAAACCATAAACCACTTCCTCAAGTGGTGTTTGTATATAAATTCTCAATAAAATATACTTGCCACTAAATAAAATACCTATTCCAAAAACATATAGAAAAATTATTAGCGTCAAGCTAATTCATGTATTGACTGAGAAGCCACAAAATATCGAAACTTGAGCACGAAATCCCATCTCGTTTTTTTTTTTTTAATTACCAGATGAGATTGTCAAAATGCGTACAAAATGGAGTATTAATTTTTCTAGGCATTTCTTAGTTTTATCCAGTCATACTTCTTCACACTGTATGTTTTCCTTCTAGCGAGTCCAGGATATATGTATATTTTACATCTATTGCGTCAACTGTATATGTATATTTTATATCCGGTGTGTTCATTATAAACGTATATTTTACATATAGTGTGAATATTGTATGGGTAAAGTTTCATCTAGTGTATCGAATATATGTGTATATCTTGCTTCCATTGTGTCCGAAAGATGTGTATGCTTTTCTTCTTGTGTGTACATGATATGTGTATTTATATACATGCATGGTCAGATAGTGGTTTGCCTTTTCACGTACTGATTAACAGTCAAGTATTTTGTAAAACCTAGAAATTATTAAAACTTTCGTTTTCAGACATTACATTGACACATTAATAACGCAGGAAGTCTTGCTGAAACATATTTGAGGTCAAAGTCTTCTTGAGAGAACAAAGTGGAACAGCACAGGATTATCAGAACCCCTCAAGCTTATGGGTAGTAACTTATAATTTTTCGCCTTCAGTCTAACATTCCTGCTGAGGTGATTTAATACCCAGTCTCTCTGGAAGATTATGAAAGAACGTTGTATACGTAAATTAATCTCAATAGGTACAAATTTACAACAGACAGAGTAGCTGCGTATAATATCCGATATAATTGCTTATTCGGCATATGGTTGAATTTGTCTCTCATGAATGCTTATATACCTGTGGCTATGTTCGATCCTTTTTGCGTGAGTGCATGACGGAAGTGGTGTATGGATTGGTGCATGTAGGCAAAGTTATCGTTACTGTAAACCGTAATCCTGAGTTCGGGACACGTTAGGGAATGAATTATATCATTCTCTAACCCGTATGATAGTGTCCTTTCTCAATGTATAACAATTTCATTCTTAATAAACACGCATCCTCATGCTGAAACAATGAATATCGCTGGAAATAACGTAATGACCGACTAAAGAGCCATTGACCTAAAATGGAAGGGAGAATTTTGAGAAAATATATTGGAAATCTCTCTTCCTTGGGGATAATAGATGATCATTGTAACATTATTTCAATTATAGACATATGTTATCGAATATGTGTATCTCTGTTTTAACTATTAGCACATAAAACAATTTTCTAGTATATAAATCTGGCGTTGACGAAAATCAAATACCCCCACCTACAGATTAAATAGACGTCCTCGCACGAGTCGCGTAGTTCTTGTCCATGTGAAACTCAACTCGAACATGAAACGCGTTATCAAGATGTTTAAACTGTTATCCTTATCAAACAAAATTAATAGGAAAACTGAATATGAATGAATGAATGAATGAATGAATGAATGAATGAATGAATGAATGAATGAGTTAACGAATGATTTAACGAATGAATAGATTGAACAAAATGCACACAAATTAAATACATCTATTCATGAAATTAAAATGTTCTTTACTGCATATTAGCCTATATTTCCTTTGCAAATATATCCATAAAGGATATTTATTAATTTCAAAGTGAAGCAACGGCAGAGACGCATTAGTTAATGCGTAATTCAAATTAATTTTTTCAAATCACACAGTTTTACTGAAATCTCTAACACATGCATCAAAGTATGAATCATTATGATTCTTGAGTCAGTGTTAATTACTAAAATCAACTTAGATACATACTTTGGATGACTGGATTGTCTTCTCAGCATGTACCAGAAGTATTTCGTTTCTGCTGAACGTTTTCAAGTATTTAATGTAAAATAATCACCATTTTATACGTTTTTAGTCTATCATAAAGAAGACATAAATATATGATTAGAACATTTGACTGTATAAAGGCAACTATTTAATAATGCTCACACTTTAAAAAAAAATTGAAAATTGAAATTATTGACGATTATAAGTTGAGTAATTTGGTCCACGAAACAGCACAAATAAATACCACACACAGAGACGTGCAAGAGGAGGAACATGGTAGTTTTCTTGTTATTGTGGTATCTTGTCAGTCGCCATTTGAGCGTGTCTTTTACAAAAAGAGGTTCTTTATTGAACTTGTAGGAAAAGATTTTGTATTAACCTTATTTGAATCCTTTTCGTAAACACTTATTAATGTTCTAGTCCATGGCCAGACGGAAAGAGAGAAAGAAAAAGGGAGAGTTTGTACTCTCTCAAAGATAAGGTGTCAAACATAATGGTGTAGACACGGCTACATCCTTTTGGGGAATGCTTGGCTAGCGGAGAGGTACCAAGAATTCTGTAATAAATACATGAGTTCTCAACTAGTTGAAGCGGGAAGTCTGGCTGGGTGCTAGCTTCTTTTGGGGGCTTATTTATACTAGATCAAGACACCTCCTAACCTTTGATGGTAACCTCTTTAGTTTTTTGAGGTGGGGAGCTAGCATCACGCCCGGACTTCATGGTTGTTTCAACTTGCGAGAACCGGTTTTATCCCCATAGAACTACTTACGTTTTGCGTTTTTATTTCTGCCCTTGGTTAACCCTTAAAGCCCAAAGATACTAAGTTGGAGTATATGTTAAGAATTTTTGCCACTGAGTGTAAGCTTGATGAATTCAGTTTATACATGTATAATGCGGAAAAACTTGTACCAGTTATAGAGGCAGATTTTGTGCCTGTTTGTAAAGATTATTTGTTAAATAAATTTACACATACAAGAATGAGACTTGAACTAGTTTGTAAGGAAGCAATCTTTATCAAGATATTATATAGCTCTATTAAATAAAGTTAATCTACATATATTTTAATGAAAATTACTCCCAATATAGTTTAATGTTAATGAGTCCAAAGAAGAGTTAGTTTTAATATAATTTAGAGGGATTTCTCATGTTATCATTTGTGCCTAACGTTTCTCTCATAACATATCCGCAACGCATATTTTAAAGAGCTTTGTTTATAAAGTTAAGGTATAATTTTGACATTCTGGTGAGACTATGCATATTAGGAGATAGTGTATTGAAACATCAATAATCATTTGACAGAACGTTTGGAATACTTAAAAAGGTCAAGCTAATATCGGCAGACATGATTGCAGAGTACGCCTTATTTACCAGTAGAACCATCAATAGCTTTTGTTTAGGCCTTCTGATAGGTTTTCCTGACAACTGTTGTGTAAGAAAGTTATTTTACAAGCAATTGCGTGCTATGCATAGCAGTTCAGACCTTAGGATGTTAACAAATTGCCAACTACGTATAATAAGGGTTATATATTGTGTAAGTCGACGTTTGTTGCACAAAAAGTAAACCATAGCCTCAGGTATTCTTTGTATAACCAATTGACGAATTCCCAAATTTCACCTACTTGAGACTGGTAACGGTTATTTATTCGGCATCCTCTTGGTTGCTAAGCTTGACAGATGATAAAGAGGACAGTCTATGGAATGGTTTAGCAAATTCCCAGACATAGTCTAGCTGTCACCACCAGTCATTTTGTCTTTTTTTATACAACATTCCCACACTCAAGCCGATCGGTTTGATTATTTTAACAGGTTTGATGAGCTCGAGATTATAAAACGATCAGGCTAAGAGATGGTTCTTAACCAATGCCAATTCTAACAAGTAACGTGTGTCATAATTTCACCGTCTTTTAAACAATTCTCATGAAATCTTCACTATAAACACAATACCATCTTGTAAAAATGGGCATACTTTCAAAAGAAATTCCTTTAATTTGAAACCTACCCCTTAGCTAATACACAAGCTTGATTAATGCTAAGTTGTCGATTTACATAAAATTGGATGATAACGGTAAATAAAATGCAATTTAACATGCATGAATTAAGCTCATTTTAAAACACACACACACATACACACACACATATATATATATATATATATATATATATATATATATATATATATATATATATATATATATGTATATATATATATATATATATATATATATATATGTGTGTGTGTGTGTGTGTGTTTGTATGTATGTGGGGGGTATGTGTGTGTGGTGTGTGTGTGAGAGAGAGATGACAATGTCAGTTTGTTGCAAGCAAGAATTTAAAATTCTTTATACAAGTAAGATGCTTTCTTGTGGCTAGCACAAGGAATAGATTTTCTTTTTCATTAATCTCGTTATACTAATAATGATATTGCATATTTTTGTGAATGAGGTCAACTCAAAATCAAAATGCTTAATGCTTAAGAGAGAGAGAGAGTGAGAGAGAGAGAGAGAGAGAGAGAGAAATTTGCTAGCATTCGTGTCTGTGAATATAGTAATTCATGTTTTATGACAAACATATACTATACAATCCATTTAAAACAAATTGTTTAGGCAACGTAAAAATCAATATCGTTTCGAGGTATAGCAAGTGATCCTGAAGAGGACGGTTGTTTGTCATGTTACCACTAGTTCGTTAGCATACAGGGCATCTCACTGATTTTCTCTTTCTCAAACATCGTCTCACTGCTGGTCCGTAGATGAAGACTCTCTTGAGGCTCCCTTATCTCTCCACATAGATTTTTTTCTAGGTAATGGCCCTCCATGACCTGACATATATAGGATAGTTCTGGTTGAAATGCATCAACGATAGGAGGTTAGAGGATTCTACATTGGTCCACATCTTTATGACTAGAACAGGTGAAAGGAATGATGTGAACCAAATTTTTTATGAAAAAAGACCGGATCGAAACAGATTGAAATTGTTCATAAATCCCAATGCGTGTTACAAAATTCAGTCACTTCGCGGAGTCTGTGTTCCAATCCGAAGAGAGCTACCTGTGGCGTCACATTCCTTATTTAGGTGCGCTAGCGTTTGTTCGCAATGAATCAATGCGGCATTTTTTTTTTTTTTTGAGAAACATGACGGAACCTATCAAGATGATGAATTGGGATGCAATGAAGATGAAAAGTGATGGCATGGCACTAGCTACAAAAGTGAACACTGCTCTACTTACAAAAGAGACTGATTTCAACTGAGATGTAGTAGATTTTCTTTCTTCGGAAGAATATTTTTCGGTATCAGTACCTTCGCCACTTTCTTCTTCTTTACCGCTCATCGAGGATATTATAAAAAGACAGAAAGAAGAATTGGAGAAATGTTTACATCAGAAGAAAGAGGCAGAACAGACATTTCTCCTTGAACAACAACAGAAGAGGCAAGAGGAAAGCGACATGAAAAAGAACAACTACTTTGCATATTTTTATTCAGACAAAAATATGTATCGGATGGGTCAAAGAAGTAAATCTTGTCATACCCAAGCTAAACACTCAACAGACACAAAGAATATTTGTTAAAATAGTAGAATTTTTGGCATAAAAATAACCTAAATAACCTAGATAATGTAAAAATGAAATTGTTACACACACACACGCACACACACACACACACACACATATATATATATATATATATATATATATATATATATATATATATATATATATATATATATATATATATATATATATATATATATATATATATATATGATCTAATAAACACATATCGTGTGTTTTAAAACACTATCTGTCAAAACTACGTTTAATTCATTAATTAATTACATACTGACAATGTAATTTAAATTAAATACAAGTCTGAAAAAATAATTTTAATCAAAAAAGTCATATCTATTCTTTGAATAAAAAGAAATGGATGTTGTATTAGGTATGCAATGCTGCTTTCATAATTTGTAAACGGCATAAATTTGTACTATACATTTCAATTTGTTTGCCACTGATCTAGATTACATCGCTCGAGTCGCTGATTTTCTATTTGTTTCTCGAAGAGTTTTAATCGTCAGAAATAGACATTATCAATATAATGTGTTTGATATATGCACAAAATGTTTATACAATAAACCACGACTTGCAAAGGTAAAGGAAATTTATATATATATATATATATATATATATATATATATATATATATATATATATATATATATATATATATATATATATATATATATATATATATATCTATATATTCAAGCGACGTATTTCATCAGATGATGTTAACTGCGGGTCATGAACGCAGCCAAAACAACAATAAGCATCATTTTAAAGCTTGTTGTAAAAATTATCCCGCTACCATTCTTTACTCCAGCATTTTCTTTTCCAGATCCTGCTCCGTTTCCATTTCCTGTCGTGTTTGTTATGTAATTTGCGGTGCTATTTCCTGTTATTGCATTATTTATGTTATTATTTACGTTGCCTAATCCTGCTCCTGTCGTGTTTGTCGTATTATTTCCTGTGACACTTCCTGTCCCTGTGATATTATTTCCATTGACACCTGTTCCTGTGATGTTTGTGCCATTATTTCCGGTGACCCCTCCTGTTCCTGACGTGTTTGTGCTACTATTTCCGTTGACAATTCCTGTTATTGTGCTTGTGCCATTATTTGCTGTGACAGCTCCTATAATAATATATGTATATATTAAAGCAGATGACGATAAAGCCACTGAAATATATACATTTCGTATGAACAGAAGGAAAAGAACATAAACACAAAAGCATAACTAATTGATACAGGGTAAATATTTTGACGCGACAATTTCTGAAAGAATGATTTATTAGGCAACTGAGGAGAGCAAAGTGAGTGCTACCAACATTTAGACAATTACACGTATTTACAATATTGGCAATGAAACAAGTTACTGTTAGTATAGTTCAAAGTAAGACTCTCAACAGGCAACTTCTATGAGCATATAATCTTCTCATCAGCATTGATACTAAATTATATTTCTAAACTTAGCATACACCTTATGTAATGCATAGAACATTGCACATTGTGGCCAGTAATCTACCAGATAATAAAGATCACGAATCAAGATGAAATTGTCCGATGTCGTTTCAAATTAGCCGCACTTCTCCAGACAGCAATTCTATCCCAACACAATTTTTATCCTAAAAAAATAATGGATCTGTCCATTTATAAACATAATTAAAATTCAAATACAGTTATTTTATGAATAATGTAAATTTGCAGAGAAATACGCAACACGTTTATCACATTTTCCTGCATAAAATAAATATATAAGTTTCCTGTTTAAATTTATTTCGTTGTGAATTTTAGATATTTTCTGCCTAAACCTCATTTATTGTTAAACATATTTTATTTCGTCCTAACCCGAATGTAGCAAATAATTATATCAATTGGGAATGAAGGAACTAATCCCAAGTTTTGGCTTATCTGATGTTTAACTCTATTTGTTATGGACCGCACTGACAATTTTCAGGGATTCAAGCCTTTTGTCGCTGGTCGCATGCAGATTTTATACCTATCAAACAAGCAGTAATACACTTCAACATGTTAATGGATGACAGTTAATATAGTGCTAGAATATTATATTGGATCGATACACACACACACACACACACACACATATATATATATATATATATATATATATATATATATATATATATATATATATATATATATATATATATATATATAACGTGGCACGCAAATTACCAAAGGCAACTAATTTAGTTCCAAAACACCATATTGTAAATTTATTTGGCTAAATTACTATTATAGTATGGCAAGAATGCCAAACATGGAAACATATTAGGGATAATTTATCTAAGTCGTCTTGGATAAGGATGAAAATTATTGTATATGCGCATCAGTTTTGACAAGAATTATGCTGGTGTTGCTCACTATGAAAGAAAACCAGCTTTTTCTACTTCTCCGTTTACATCCATTAGAACGTATGCCTCAGCAATGATGCAATAATGATACCAACAAAAATTTCTTTTGGTTCAGGCATACTAATGTGTATGGTTTATTTTATTTTCAGCTAAGCATCGACATTCATTCATTCAAATTCGACTTCTAATATACCACCACACATGATTTGGCTCTGTACTTCATACATTAGTTAGTTTTTTGTAAATGAAACTGAATTTTATTTTTATGATAAGTGTTCATAGTCAACAGCACTTCTCTTGAAACCTTTTGCAAATGCATAATTTTCTAGCAATTACTGTTTGGAGAATAATGAGAAATTTATTTAGGTTTATGAGCCTGCTGAATTATAAAATGGAATGGAGTAGTTTTTTTTTCATAAGAATCAGGTTTGGTTCTAAAACTTATTAATATATCCAAGTAAGAGTAATTTGATTCTTATGTTTATCTTTAGAGTGTATATCTTACTTTACATCAAAATAGACTCAAATTGCAACACGATTCTGAATATGAGTGGTAACCGATAAGAATAAATAGGCTCCAAGTCAATATACATTATTTAGTAATTTTGACTTTCCCAAAGACTTCAATTTCCACTTTTAAGAAACCAGGGCTATCCATTATGTGTATAAGGAAATCTCAAGTTAAATCTTGTACATATTTGCAAACAAATATATTTCCTCTTTTATTAGGTTTGATGCAGTAGTGTAAGCGAGAGTTGTATTAGTAATAAAATTTGTAAAACTAGATGAAAATTAATAAAATAGCAAAAAGAAATAATACAGATATGAGAAACGACAACTATCAATTCGTACAATTTATTGGACTAATCATGCAACCAGTAGGGTAGATCACAATATTGTCATATAAAATTATAAAAAACGTACGTTTCTCATTGCTAGATTTTAAAAATTCTAATGCTATTTTCTACTTTTATATATATATATATATATATATATATATATATATATATATATATATATATATATATATATGTATGTATGTATGTGTGTGTGTGTGTGTGTTCGAATCTACGACACGCAGATTTTGTGGAAATGTTTTAAATTGCTGTGCGGAGAAAATTCATTGACAACATTTTGATACGCATCCCTAGATATGAGTGACTAGAATTAAGTATGTAAGAAAAAAACAGTCAAAAACTAACGCAAAATGCAACGCATGCGTAAAATTATATACGTCGAAATCAGCAAAAATGTATGATAAAATAAAGTGAGTAAAGGTTTCTGCCTATTTTCCCGGTTCTTTTTCCACTTGATAAAACTGTTATTGTAATAGTGTACACGGCGTCAACATCAGTAACATGCAGAGCCCGTAGTCTACCGGGGAACTGTGTCTGTGTGACATGGTCCGAAGAGCTCAAAAAACAACAAGACGAGTTAGTAGCCTTATCCCATCGGAAATAGTTGATTGCTTAACAACCACGTCCTGTCTGACAGTGGATCAGTGTGGTCCAAAGATGATGTGGAAGGTTGAAGCCATAAGCGCATACAGACGGCTGAGCTACGACGGAATGGTTTTCAACATCTGTTGTAAACCTCTCAACACTCCATACCAAACAAACTGGTGGTGCAAATGTGCAGGAGGAATATTGCTGAGTACTGGTAATTATGGTAAAGGAGATGGACATACTGTTGCAAAAATTATGCGCATTGGTGTGTTGATATGAATATCAATGAAATTAATATGGGATGATCGAACCCAGACAAGAGCGCACTTCTTAACTCTCGAATAAAGTGATGATGTCTTGAGTCTCAAAGGCTAACTCCCCAGGTTAATCAAGCCAGTTAGCGGAAAAGGTCGTTTCGAGTGCTAAGTTTTGTTACAGTTTTCTTCCGGTGGTTGTAAAATGTATGTAATCTGTGCAAAGTCACACAAAGGCATGTTAGTGTCGGGTCGTGTTTTATTTGCTGCCCAATGAGGATAATGTAAAGATCACAGTTTGCGTTATTTTTGTTGAGGTCGTAAACACTGGAGACTTTGTTGAGTTTGGCTGCAGTAGCCATGTATTGAAGATGTCCCAAATATCCTCCAAATTCTTATTTAGTATTCCCACAAACTCAACAAATAAGTGACTTTGGCTCTCAAGTGCAATGCCATCTGCATACATAAACTTGGGCGACTTTGTTACTAGTGAGTCACCGATACCGACATTGAACAAACTTGGGGAAAGAACAGATCCTTGTTGGAGTCCATTAGTCTGACTCCTCCACTCTCTCTCTCTCTCTCTCTCTCTCTCTCTCTCTCTCTCTCTCTCTCTCTCTCTCTCTCTCTCTCTCTCTCTCTCTCTCTCTCTCTCTGATGTGTGCTTTGATAACCTCAACTATCTAGCGTGGTAATACTCGGGAAAGTTGTAGTCCTGAGTGCCAAACGGTGTCATATTCCGTATTAGAATTAGAAAAAGAATTTCAGGTTTAAGGTTACTCTAAAACCCGTTTTTAACAAAATTAATGTAGTCAGGGAAGGACGTAATCGCAAGTGCTACGGCCATGTCTGAAGCCTGCCCGCTTAACAGTTATGTTATTCTCCATGTTAGGATCAATGTTTTGGAGAATCGGCCGATCTAGTACTTTACAACAGACTGAAAGCAATTAGATCGGCCGATAATTGGTCTCATTTATGGGATCTTTGCCAGGCATTGGGAACATTATAATCCTTTCTTGGTGCCACAAGTCGGCATGCACTTTTCCTTAACAAGACAGGTGTGTAAAAACAGCAAGCCATTCTTTGCCTTCGAGCCAAGATGCTTCAAGAACTGAAGCAGGATGTTGTCATATCCTGTTGCTTTGCCTGATTTGATTCAGCATAGCACAGTTAAGAATTTGGTTGTTGTAAATGCCTCTAGAGTATTTTGACCTAGTTCATCTGACTTCCGACGGAAGTATTGTAGCCACTCATCTCGTACTTGACGTTGGTGCTGTTTCTCAAGGGTTGCTTTTACCACTTGTAATAAGTGGCTAGCTACAGCACTTGGCTTGATATCAGGGTGAGCTTAAACTGATGGTTGTTTGTCAGTGCTAAGTCTATGAATCAAGAGCAAGATTATCCGGCTGAAGCGCATAAGGTTGAGTGATCCTGTAGTTTCCTAAATCAGGTGATCGGCTAAATCGGAGTCTCCAGATGCTTAATATTTCTTGCGAAGAACCTGACATTCTTCGTTCATACAGGGAGTATAGACGACGACTACGAAGGACAGACTGCTTGAAGATGGCTCCTTGGAAACGGTGGTAGGACACCGTGATTCGGATGCAGAGAGATGGTATGGTGAAATTGCTACGCCATAGCATTTTAACGTACTTCGTCGATTCTGCTCTGCGGAAGTTCCGACGCCACTGTGAAGAGTTGTGTATAGCCGGAAGTCCAATATGGATAAGTATTGGTATGTGCTTGCTTTGTGGGAGGCCATCTAGAACTGTATGGCTGACTGGCTGAGGATGATCACTAATGGATCTGACCCAGCAGAGGTCCGGTGA
The DNA here is from genome assembly GCA_016746295.1 of Potamilus streckersoni. Lineage (NCBI taxonomy): Eukaryota > Metazoa > Mollusca > Bivalvia > Unionida > Unionidae > Potamilus > Potamilus streckersoni. The sequence goes on along the minus strand of JAEAOA010000803.1, from coordinate 549,183 downwards.
GATATCCTTATGTCATCTTGCAAAATGGAAGATCTCACGTTGCTTAGAGTCGTGGGTCTAAAGGAGGTCATTGTGCATTGCCCACTCTACCAAGTGTTCCCCCTCTTCTTCGGAGTATGAGTAGCCCCAACGTGATGACTTTTGAAGTTGCCAATATAGACGGCTGGGTGGATGTAACTGCTAATATAGGGATATAAAAACTTATTATATTCTCAGGTACAAAGTTAATATCAAGCCAGAATAGTTTTCTGATGAGATTTGCAAATCATGTTTGCATCTAATGAAAGACATGTTCAAGAATGTATAAACGATGAAAATGATATGCCAAGTGTCTGTCCATAATTCAAATGTTGGCGCACATGATAAACATTCAGCCCGTAATATCCTCATATACATTGAAATAGTACTTGTGCGGCGAAGCGATATAATAAAAATGGTTTTAGGATCAGGTCATCTTATGAGTAGAGTTTGCGTGAATATTATGCTGTCTATGAACATTTAGGTTATTTTATTCCAGTAAGTGTTTCTTTTAGACAATCAGTGACATCCATCCTTTCAAAATGCTTTGTTTAATAAACGCCACACACGGACTGAGATACCCTAGTTATAACTAAATTTGCTGCATGCTACCGTGTGTAATATAATATACATATCTTGACACCAAAATAAGGACTCTGAAGCTAGAAGCGAGTAAAACATTTGAGCTTGTGGAAGTTTCAGCGTAAGAAAACGATATGTTTCATTTTATGCTCCAATTGATGAGGCTTGTTTCCATTAGCTAACCTGTGTTATAAAGCATTGTGTGTCAACTCAAACCACACATCCACTGATAACCATCCTTTTAGAAGAGAGCAGGAACGATTTATAGGCTAATAAGAAACAGTTTAGTTTACAAAGTTCAAGTGAATGTGAAGTCAAAGTATTACAATCACTTTGCAATGTACATTAAATTTGAAATATCATTTCAGGCATTTACTAAGCTTAGGATATATAAAACTGCAAGGAATCCATGATTCAAAACAAATTGCAGCTTAAAATGGTTTACTCACCAAAAGCTTTGAAAGATATCGCTATCAGGCAAATCAGAAATGCCCTCATCATCTGAAAGGAAATGTGTTAAAAATACTGTGAATGACATACATATTATATAAAACATTTAGGTGTGTAAATGTATAGGGACGATTGAAACGCAAAGAGACCTTAACAATAAATAAAAAAAACTAATTACGGCCATCTTTTAGACGACTTTACTCTAGGATACTTGTTAACAATGTAATGCGATTCTCTTTGTTATTCCACAGCTGTCTTATGGGGCCTGTTCTTATACAATATATAAAGAACACAGAAAAGTAAAAACGTAGTACAAGAATAGACACATGCGCAGATATATGCGTGTATTACACACAAATACATCAGTATATTCATCCATCAAGCCACACAGCGGTACATACATACATACATACATACATACATACATACATACATACATACATACATACATACATACATACATACATACATACATACATACATACATACATACATACATACATACATACATACCTTCTTGCGGAGTGGTAACAGTACAGACTACATACTTCATGCATCTGGCATACGTATGCATGATAATTTCAATTCTTTAAAAGAATGATTACGTTTGACAATGAGATTTGTCACAGAATGCTACATAAAAAGCAAACTAACGTTTCATAAATAATACTAAATTATGTGCTGAGTGGTGATTACATATAGGATATTTTCTTGTCTTACGTTAATACCGGATATATTCTATTTTGTGGTAACAAACACGTGATATTATATATTGTTTGTTTTTAACACAAGATGAAATAGATGTTGTAATAAGGTAGAAATAGAAGCTTTTGTTTTTGTCATATATCACACTTGCATCGGAATCAAAGTTATGAGATAAAACTCACTCTCTGGCACTACACCTTCACCCCAACCTCTTTTCGTAAATTCACCGAATTTTCCTTGACAGCGGTAGGACTGGGTTTATCTCACCACTCAAAGTAAAGCTATATTTTGTCAGTTTGTAAACTATTGGACTCATCTTAGAACAAGGTAACTACTAGTCAGCCATGGGATTAACGTTGTTATCAAAGAAATAAGGGAAAATAATTCCAGAGATGCTAACGGCGTCTGGTCAGAAGATATCTTTATTCAAGATTGATTTCCTTGTTTTGTAACGCAGTTTCTTCTTATGTGTCCTAGCTCAGAAAGTGCTGTGTTTTTTCTAGGAGTACAACATTTGTGGGCACACACAATCAAGAGCCGCGCGGTTTGATGCGATATTTTTTTAACATATGACAATGTAAGGTTTTTTTTCGCCACTAAGTCTCTTTAGCTCACACTTGATCAATTAATTGTAAAATGCCTTAATTGTATGTATGTCCATTTAAATAACTTATAATGAAGATAATACAAAATAACATGTATATTATATATATATATATATATATATATATATATATATATATATATATATATATATATATATATATATATATATATATATATATATATATATATACCAAAGAGAATAGATAGTGCTATCCCTGGATTCTATAGAAGAATGCGTGATAATAGTAGGCAGAATAATTAATTTAATCCAAATAATGCTATCATTTAGGTTAGTGAATTTTAATTCGTTCTTTATTGGCACACTCAATCAAGAGCCGCGCGGTTTGATAGGATATCTTTTTTTAACATGTGACAATGTAATGTTATATATGTGCATTATTGCAAGAAATTTCCATACAATAAAGATCCACATTTTTCGTTGGAGCCGTCAGTTTTACGGATAATGAATATCGATCTATATTTCATTTGCATCATAACGCATTCAAAGTTTTCTCCAATATTTATTTTTTTTTCTCAGAGACAAACTCATATTTACTCGCGGACTTGGGTTCGAAACTCGAGAGACTACGAATTAGAATTCTCTAACCTGTATGATATATACATTATATATAGTGCTTGTTTGAAGCTAAAATATTTCCCAGCAAACATTCGTAGTCAAACGTATATTGAAAAATGTATAAACAGTCTCTTTAAGCATGACCTCTACAAGTATGCGTTGAGCAAGAAATAGTTATAAAATCAAAACTAGAACTAATGTAATTTAGTTTGTTATATAGAGGACTTATTGTACACAGTACTGTCATAACTTTAGGTTAAGAGATACATACCATAGTTTGATATGGTACCATAGTTTCACGTCTTGAAATAGACACACTGAAAAAGAGAATTATCGATTTATCATACTATGCATAATATTAAAAAGAAAGAACTTTTCCTGAAAACGCAAGCTGTTCAATAACGCTTGCTAGTTAAATGGTAAATGTTTGTTTTCATACCTAACTTCCCGCGTAATTTTCGTGCTTACATTTTAACAGACAACATCAATTTGTATAAAAATCTCCCAACATTTATATATGATTGACATGCATAGATATAAAATCCATCGTAAATTAATTAATCGACTTTTCGGGCAAGTCTTCATTCGTACTTTTCAGAAAATGTTTACAATTTACAGTGCAGGTTCATGCTTTGATTGCAATACTGTCCTATTTATCTTAAAATTTAGCGTTATTTCATTTTTCTTAAACTAAACCTATACTGTGACTTATAAATGCAATATTAATTTCCATCAGAAATGCCTTTGTTATCTAATAGACCATAAAGTTAACTTTAAGTTATCGGTGTTGAGATGTCATATTAAAAAAGCTTTTTGGATGAGTACACATAAACTTAAGCAGAAAATATGCAAAAATCTAACGATGCAGTTTGCACCTTTGTTACTGTTCCATTGAGTTATCTAGCCTGTAAATATCATAATTTGCACACTGTTTATTTGTCTCTGAGAAAAAAAATAAATATAGGAGAAAACTTTGAATGCGTTATGATGCAAATGAAATATAGATCGATATTCATTATCCGTAAAACTGACGGCTCCAACGAAAAATGTGGATCTTTCTTATATGAAAAGTTTTGTCAATAATTCACGTATATAACGTCTCGTAGGTTGGTCAAAAAAATTATATTGTTGGTAAGGCAAGGCTCAAGTAGAATTTAAAAATTTAAATCAAGCTCTTTTTAAAATATTGGAAAGTTAAACCCACATAATCGATGTTCGTCAGATACAATTAGTACCCCTGCGGTTTATTTCTTTTCTGATACACCTCAACATGGTTTGTCACATCTAGCCAAAGCAATCATTGCCATAAAATCTTTCTACATGGCATACTATTGTCGATTGGATAATCCCACCATTATTTTCGAGGTAGCCAATAAGATTTGTTGAGGTAGGCGCATAGTAGAGAAACTTTATAAATAATTGCTGTCATTTCGACTTAAACATCAAACAATGTATTTTAAATTCGCTCTGAATAGAATGGGGAGCACAGGGGGAATAATGTGTAAAATGTGTTTTGAAAATAGAAAATTAGTCAGATAAATTTAATAGCTTTTTCTCTTCGTGGTTGGTGTACGTTAAAAGTAAACTTTATTAACAATAACCGTAATTGTCGTCATAGCTATATTAGGACCTTGCTCCTGGAATTAAAATTGTGATTAGAGTGCCAATGATCTAGATAAATAGCAATCATCTTACAGACTCGTAATCAATCAGATTTGTTATCTAATAAACATTCTTTTAAATTATGTTCATGTCGACTATTATTTCTTTAACGACTTTGATTTGAAAATTATAGAGGATTTGGTTTCAGTTTCAAAAACTCACAATAGCTCATAAAGAATAAGAGAGACAGGATATTACCCTTATGCAGAAACCACTATCTGCTGCAATATCAAAATTTTATGGAAAATTAAAATGGAAATTGAAGTTAATAAATGGAAGCAAAAATATCTTTGATGTGTGACAAGGACTTCATAAAGCTTGCATGTTGGACTACGGTCACTTTGCACTAAAAGTACGAACAATTGCAGTTATGGCTGTAAACCAAACCTAATTTAAATTAATTGTTTGGGTTACTTTTAAATAAATGTTAATAAATGACCACATTATTGTCCAAGAAAGCAAAACGTTTTCATATACTAAAAAATTTTACACTTGCATGCTGTCCGGTTATACCTATCCATCAATAGCTTTTATTTATTTGCCATCTAAATAATTGCATGCACTTGACACTATACTACAAAGCATACTACATTTGCTGCTTTTGTTGTTGTACTGTACTATTCATAATATACCCAAATGTCTTGTTTAAATACTTCTTGCTATAACTGATTATCTATATTGTGTACATAACGAAGAGATACTCTATCATTATGTGTTTTATATTCCGTCGGTTGATTTATCATTCTATTGTTAGGTCTATACAATTCAACATTATAGCTATATATCTGGAGTTGTGAATAGAAATACATAAAAGAAACTGGATACACGCAACATAAATTTTACAAGCAAACTTTACAAATGACAATGACGAAGAAGTTTGCAATGCAACAGGGAAATGAAGCTACAAATGATACAACTTCATACGTAATACGGATATATTTGTTGATGTTAAATATGTATCCCACTTGTATTTTCGAAGAGATCACTTGAAAGCAGAATCAATAATTATGTTGATGGTTGACTTTTTCAATTTAGATTATCGTCGTTATAAGAATTTGTGATTTTGTTCAAAGCAAAATATTTGATAAAATATATAGATAGGTATAGAGACAGATGTAAAGGGTTAATGAAATCTTTGTTAATTAAACATTGTGCTCGTTATCTGTATAATCAAGTTACTTTTAAAGAAATAAGCTAAATGTAGAAATTTCAGTTTCCAATTTAAATGATCATGACTCTCAATATCTTTTACATAATACATATATGAAAAGAAAGAAGCAGAAAAATTAACCAGTTATTTTACCTGTTTGCAAATGAGATCTATCCTGCGGGTGTGCTACATGTCTACTGTCGCTACTTAAATAGCTTCTCGTCTCCACAACTACTGAAATAAACAAACAGCAATGTAACTCAGGAACATTAATCATTCGCATTCCTTTAATAAAATATCCCCATATAAAAGCAATTCTTATCTGGAAAGGTGACCATGACATGGTTTCTAAGGTAAGAAAATCAATTTTGAAGTTTTGGATTGGCTGAAAATATTATGTTAAAGTCAGCAATTCGTTGCAAATATGATGTAATTGCCCATCCTAGTATTATAATAAAAAGCAAATAAAATAAGCAAAACCTTTCTAGAATGGTATATTACAAAGTGGATGTACACGTCTCTGTGTGTTTACCGGTTTTTTCATGTGAATTCTGTCGTCCTTAATTTATAACATATTCATTTGTAACGTTGATATTACGATAAATTACCTTCACAGTGGATAAGATATGTTATTTTACACACTATTTGTTATGCATTACTACTAATTCAGTGGATTCAATATATATTTATGGCTGTTTTAAAATGGTAAATGTTGATGTTATTGTGTATTCATTGCTATGCAATTATCACTAATGTAACAGAGCATGTGCTCGTGCATTTAACCTTTGAAACTGAATGCACATCTTTTTTTCTCACGCACACTACCTGACAAAAAATTGGATTGATCAGTATGCAACATCGCAATTAATTAGTGGTTAAAATATACCATACCAAGTCTGCGATATTAATGTAGATGTAAATGCCTACAGTTAAACATGCAAAGATATTATATATGATGCATGTTATGACCCACATTCCATGAAGAATATGCCTAATATATATTGCATAATTCCAAGGTTGTATTTGCATGAATATAAATCTTGATCAGCGCATCTCTTTCATTGCCAAAAAAATTTAATTAAGATGTCGTTTATAATTCTAACAAAATGTCGTTATTAAAATTAAAAGCAATGTATCATTAATGCGGCTTTCATTGGTGACATGGAACAGATATGACAATGACTGTCAACACTCTAGAACAAACTCGTGTATTATGGGATTCTGTAGACTGTTTATCAATTGACAGGTCCTTGTACATTAATAAAATTCTTACAACAGAAAATAAACCCAAAAGCAGAATTATTAGAAATATATATAGTCTCCATACTTTACTTTTTATCTTATGATCGGTACCAAATTGTTTGCTGCTGTGTTTTAAAAATAAATGTAAATACATATACATATATATATATATATATATATATATATATATATATATATATATATATATATATATATATATATATATATATATATATATTTGTGTGTATCTATGTGTATGTGTGTGTATCTATATACTTTTACTTTCGTGCAAACATGAAAATTATTGCAGCAATAATCTGGATTGATGGACGTTTTAAACAAAATATCTGCACAGTGTTTAGATTATTAATAGTACGAACCACAATACCGAACTTTTCCGACTCATTGATAAATGTCTGGCAAGCATTAACTGCACTAAGTTTTGGCCTCTAATTGCAAATCATGTGAATTAGGAACGTGGCTCATATATAATTTAAGCCTTAAATAAAATATCTTGCATTTCAATCTATAGCTGGCAAATTCAACACTATAATAACTAGATAATGAGAATTTTCTGAGATGTTATGAGATCATATTGTACACACCGTGCTATGGAATACACATTTGCTTAAAATACATATATAATTCTGAAGAAAGACTTAATGGTAAGTGTCACATCAAAAGACGCACAATTTCGGACAGTTATTGTGAATTTTAATTAAGGTTTCTAATTATACTTTGCTTCTCAATACCATTATTTAGATAACTATGAATATTATGCATTTTTTGTCCAGGTAAATTCTTGGTTCTGTTGCCACTAATCCTGATAAGCGGAGCAAGCCATGTAACATGTTAGAACACATGATTTGTTTAAACCCTGTACAAATTATTTCACGGGCGCTCTTACTAACCTTTCAAAATAGAAATACATAAAATTCCCAACGATAAAATCTACAAGAATTAAATATTAATATAAATTTAATTGCGTGAATGTAATGGCTTTTTTAATTTGGTAGTTTGACATTGAAAAAGACTTTTTCACCGTTGCTGAGCAAAACTACTGAAGCAGAATTTTACTCATTTCCATGGAAAACTTGATTATATTATTGCAGACATTTAAAACAAACCGGATTCTGTTTATGTGGTGATTGACTATATCACTAAAAATGGTTGAGAAAAGAAGCTGGCTGCAGTGCTACCGTGAAAAATATTTGTTATCACATGAAACCTGTTCCTACTAGGTTGATAGTGTATCTATTGTGATTTCTGCAATGAAATATTCTGTTCTTTTCTGTGTAATATGCATCTTGATCGAAACAATATTTACTACAAATTGCTCTCATAAGAAGACCGTACGCACCTAGAAGTGGCACCTCCATGCCTATTACTTCTTGAGAGAAAATATGTTAGCAAAATGCTGACCTCTCATCTAAAATGACAATTAAATTCTAAAAAAGTGTTGTTAACAACGTATCTATATGGACTTTATCTAAAGTCATCGAATCAGACATGTTTGCCAATAACTTTCTAGTTCATAGTGTCTCAAAGTATCTTCTCTTGACAGGTCCAAAATAGTGGCATCTGTATAAATAAGGTTTTCTTCATCTGGAGTTGCAGATGGACAATGCCAAAGACTGGCCAGTGCTCAGTATCCAAGGGCTGTAGGTAATAAGTTCCAATCCGGCGAACTCTGTTTTTATTAGATGAAGTATCACAAAGGTTCCAAGACTGATATCTGAGTCATTATACTTCATAATCTCTTTTAGTAATGAAGTATTTGACATTCAATAATTTAGTATATATATATATATATATATATATATATATATATATATATATATATATATATATATATATATATATATATATATATATATATATATATATATATATATCATCATGGAATACAACGGTATGTGGCCATATGCGAGTGAAAATAATAGTTTGCAAATAATCTGTCCCGTACTGGGTACTTGCTCTGCTGAAAACCTTAGTTTCTCTGCAGGTAAGAAACACAAGAATCTCTCTTATTGCACTCGATCGGTAGTGTGAAAGATTTCGGACGAGTCCTTAACATTGTAACTTCCTGAAACCGAAACCTGGTTCAGTTATGATCACATCAAACGTTTATGTCATCAAGTGATTTTTTTTTTCTTTAAAGGTCAGTACACCAACTAATAGCCCTCTCTCTGGTAGTAGTATACGCAATGAATGCTCTAGTACACTGTATCACGACGTGATAAAAATATTTGTGGGAGCCCCATGATTTATACTATTGTGTAATGGACGTTCGGAACCACCTTTAAGTGATAAATAGTGTATCCCCATATGGATCTGTGCGATGTGGATTCTGGACCATTTGTACTACGCTAATGGAGCAGCAGAGAGAGTGAACAGACAACTTTGCCTGAGACGTTTCTTTAAAATAATAAAGGTTCCTGCAGGGGCTGAGAAAATAAAACGTCAACAACGCTAAACCAAAGCCTCTTTCCACACGATTATGTATTTGATCGATAATAAAATCTTTGGTTAGTTTATTTTTGTTGACGTATTTTTCTGATTTTGTCAGGCGATTTTGTTTACGAGTAAAGCGACTCAATTGTTGTCCATTACCCTCTCTGCTGCTCCTGACTTTGACAGGGGAGATTAGCCAAAGATTTTATCTAGACCTACACGATATCTTGATCTTGGATCATGTAGGTTTATCGTTATAAATCCAAACGGAACAGATTGTGCTTTAGAAAAGAAAGTTTTAAATCTATCCATATCCATGTCCCCTGAACACCAGGTATAATAAATATTCTGCAGAGTATAATTATCTACTCCATTAAACACAACCAAAATATTACAGTTATCTCTGATCACCTTAGGTATTTGTGTATATCTTTGAGTAACATAAATCACATCTGTGTTTTTGTGTCTACCTCGAGAAAATATTCTAGCTGGATTAGATTGTTTGTCCAGCATCACATCATCATTTACTACAAGATTATTAATGAATCCATCTAAGTCATCTACAGACGGGGCTTCATCTATATCTGTGATAAAGTCACTAATATCGTTACCGTCTTTATTAACTGATTTTGCTTTCTCGTTAAAAAAGTTAAATACTTCGTAGCAATGCTGATCATCTGCAGACGGTGCTATTAAATATAGTTTGCTCCATCTCAATCACCTCATTAATAAATTTAACAATAATTGTGTTTTACCTGATCCAGATGGACCTATTATAATCATTCTTATCGAATTTGGTAATGCTGGATGGTGCTTCAATACTTCCTGTTTCTGTGTAGCCGAAAAGTCAATTATTGTATCCATGTTATTAATAATATGAGTCTATATTGTGTTCGATGTAGATCATCTACACATACCACTGGATTAAAAACAATAATAACGAAAAATAAACGACATACATTAACATGTAAACGTGTAAAATGTGGTACACAAAAATATAAATTTACCTCAGGGACAACAAAGGTAGGTGGGGATATTGCTGATTCTTTAGGAAAATTACCTGGATTACCATGGTCTAAGTATGTTGGTGAGAAACACCTTCCTAGATATAATTACTGTGGTCCTGGAACTCGTCTCGATATCAGACTCGATAACCAAGATCGACCAAGACCAGGAGAGTATCCAGTAAGTAAGATCGATCAAGCATGTCACATTCATGACGTTGCTTATAAAAATCCTGATTTGCAACAACGGCATCTCGCAGATTCATACATTAAATTATATACCTAATAAATCTGTTAGAGACAAACTCGCTAGTTTCCTAATAAAATCCGATTTGAAAGGTAAAATAGTGTTAGGGGCTGGTAATTAATTGTATAATTATTATAATGGAATCTATTTATTATAGCCCAAGAGCGTACTGGAAAGCTAAAACAGCGATCACTAAACTTTCTGAGGCGGCAAACGTTTCAAGTTCTGTTGCTAAAAATTGGTTAGCACGACAGGCAATATGGCAAGTTTATTTACCACCACCAAAAACAATTAAATACGCACATTTTGATGTCAGTGTTCCTAACGAAGTTCATCAAGTAGATATTTTGTTTTTACCACACGATACTATTAAAACACGTGGACGAAAGTCACGCACGTATAAATACGCATTGACTATTTTTGACATTGCAAGTAGATATAAAGGACCATCATCAACAAAGACATCATCTGAAGCTGTTTCTGCGTTCGAACGAATTTATCAGCGAGGACTATTATAATGGCCAAAACTACTACTAGTTGATCCTGGCAAAGAATTTCTTGGTGCAGTATCATCGATGATGAACAAGCACAACGTTAAAATCAGAGGAGATTCATCGTGATTAGCAGAAGGTAGGGTGAACCCTACAAATTTTTGCGACGAAATCGATTAAAGTCTCAGAATGCCCAATGGAGCCTTCCTACGAAATCTCATATTTCAATCAAAAAAAAAAATAAAGACCCCATTTTACAAATGGAGCCTTAGAGATTTTGTCGTAAATATGTTGTCATAACCACCCTCAAATTGCTGCCAATAATTGCTATCATTGTTGTCATAAAAGGATGCTGCTAATACAAATGATTTAACCGAATATTTGTTAGCTTTTCACAAACAGACTAATCGATAATACTTCACCACGTAGATCAATTAAATTATTTGACTGATCGGTGAGTGTAAAATTAATTCTGGTTAGCAAATCATTTTGACATTGCATATATACTGGATTAGTCGGATTCTCAACAATTAAAAATCCTGGAGGAGTTGTTGGTGAAAATGAATAAAGAATATAACCTTGTCGGGCTTGATTTGATTGCTTGAGATTAATTTGATAGCTTTCTTCGATTACATCACACGTTAAATTAAGCGCGATCACCGATGAAATGTCCACATTGTTCGGTGCGATATGTCTACCGTCGCCGTCAGGGAGAATTATTATGAGTGAGGATAATAGGCTTCGGCTGGCTATCTTTCCATGATTGATAAATTTTATTAAATCCTTCGTCGATGGAAGTTCTGAGTTTTTTCTTTAACTCAGGTACGTTATATCCCGGTAGTTTATAATTTGGATTCTCCTTTATTTCTTCTTATATTCTTTGGCGGAAAAGGTTTTTGAAATGGGTGAATTTTCATTGGTTAAAACACTAATAATCCTCGAATTAAATATTTCCATATCATCGATGATTTTATTACCTGCAGCAACTACACTAGTAAATTCAGCTTGTGTGAAAAAGCCAGATCTTAACGAGGGTAATAGCAACGAAAAATCATTATTCATTCTACCAAGGATGTGATTTTCAATATCTACAAGTGTTGGGCTTGTTTCATGCGTTTCCAAAATTTCACCTTCCTGTGGGATATAATCATTAAAAAGTGGAATTATCCACGCATCCTCACCATATTGATCCTTATATCGATATCTCTTTGTTAAGTTTATATCCTCGAATTTTTTATAAGTTTTTGATGGATATTCAGGTCTTATTTCATCAGTGTCGTAATCAGATTTTACAGGCACGGGCGTGGAAGTGCTAGCACTTCTGGGTGGATCTTTGGGCCATCCTAATACTGTTCTTATTGAACTGTTATAAATATCTACAACATACCCAGGAGAGCTTATTTCAATTGTAGATGATAGTGTTGGTTCATGAACTGTTATCGCAATTTTTGATTCCCTTCTAATAATGGATTTTATTCTACGTTGTAATTCATTGTTAATTTGCTCAATTTGATAGGCCCCAGTTGGTATTGAAACAACGTTCCAATCTGGAGTGTCATCTTTTTTATTCCTTTACGCAAATACCAGAGAATTATTAGGTCTCTGACCACCAAAAGGAACCGATCTTATATTAGGCCAACTATGATACACTCGTAATTTTGCTAACGCGATTTCCTTTAATGAAACAGTAGAAGGGAAATTCACACTGAATTTAGAGTTTGTTGACGATATTGATATCATGCTTGTTTTCCGCGGAGTGGTATTTTCTGCTATCCGCTGAAGTAGTTGAATCTCTTGCGACATTATTATTATTATTATTTACAATGTCTAATTTTGCAATAGATGAAAAAACGCTGGCGTGTTTAATCGCAGTATCATAAATACGTATCATCGCGGAGAACTCGTCTTCGGTAATTATCGTATCATCAATCGATGATGACATCAACGAGGACAATTGTGAGTAACTGTTAGATACTGTTTGATGTTTTACTATATAGACGTTAAGTTTTTCTTGAGAACACGATGATATTTTTTTAGTAATAGCATTTGCAATTCCAGCAAATGATGTCACCGCGGAAATAGCAATTGAGACAGCAATCGGAGCTACCATTGTTACTGAAGATAGTATAATACCAGCACCGGCCATTATACCAGATACCGAGTATACTGTAACATCAATCGCGGTAATTCTCCTGCGATATTTTTTTAATTTTATTTCATATTCACCCACCTCAATAGTCGTTGAAATCACGTTGTTGTATCCATATGAAGTCGATGATGATATATTAAACTGGTTCAGTGACACTATTGTTAATCGATAAATACCCGGGTTTGACACAGTGAGAGTTATTGTATTCTTATTAGGTTCCCAATCTAATGATCCAGAGAAAACTGTGTATACCATATTTATGATATTCCTCTCATGAGGAATCTTTATTTTTTCAAGTAGCGGAAGATTGTTTTTGAACATTGTAATATCCGTGTTGATTGCTTCCAATTGCCGATTAATCGCTTGTATTTCTTTGATGGATTTTTTAATATCCGGAAGTTTGACATCTAGTTTATCAAGTGGACCTCCCAAAAATTTATCAACAATGTTTTTACGAAATGTTGAAAACTGCTTTACGTGTTCTTCATATCTTAATTGAAATGTTGCAATTTCCAACATAGATGTTGTTATCTCTGCAATATTCGGTGTGGTTCCTGGTGGATTTGCAAGGAATTCTATCAGCTGTTTGTCGATTTTGTCTACGATTGACTTTTGTAATTCATAGAATTTATTAAATTCAGCTTTATGATTGTTATATTGATCATTGAGTGATTTTAACGCGTTTGCTGTGCTATCTACTGTTGTTAGTTTATCCGTGATAGTCGAAACAAATACCCCGGGTTTGAGTTTTCCATCGTTTGAATATAACGCTATTGTATTTTCAACGACGTCACGTCTTCGTATTAAGATATCATCCAATGACACATTACTATATTTCAATTTGCCCTGGCGATTTTGAAATACAACCATTTCCCCAGGATCTACACTTGACAAGTTTAATGTCTCAGCGATTTCATCTTCGATTATTTTTTTTACATCTTTGACAGCGAATTTAATATCGGTTTCTGTGTTTTTTACTCTGATAGAGGTCGTCTCCAAATATAAGTCATTATACGAAAACGTTAACGTTTTTCTAAATCATTTCTAATTGTTGAAAACGCTAGCGTTTTTGCCATTGCCCGCTGGTATATTCATTAACAACAACTTGTGGTGGTTTCCTTGGAAATCTAGATATCTCTGCAAGGACGTTTAATACTTCACGACCGCATATCGGTGGATCATTTAACTGTTGTGTTGGTAGCGTGGAATAAAAAATTGGAGCCAACGATGATTTTGTTATTGTAGATACATATCGCATAAATTCTTGTGGTGGAGCTAATCCATATGAATCAAAATAGACAATTCCACGTGGATCAATTGCATATGCGACCCAATGAGTTCCTTCTCCGCTGCTGTTATCAAGATTGATAATACCCGTTTCATTTTTCATGGGTTTTGACGGTAATTGATCTCTCATGAAAACTCCTCTAAAGTTTTTTTTATTGCTAACGATTTTACAGCATCAATTAAATCAAAATTGGACATTAGTGAAAATCCAAGGGATTTTTCCACTTATAAGTCGTTCCTGGTATTCTTAGGCCCGTGCCCTTGTACCAGTTGTGTGGGATTCCTGGTAGTCTTAGACCCTTTTCTTTTTATAGCCTTTCCCAGTAGACTTTTTCAGGGCCATTCCTGCAGCAGTACCAACGGCTCCTAACGCTGCTGCCTTCGCAACCGCTGGGGCAGCCGCTGCAATCAATGCTGAAATAGAAGCTAACAGCGGGAATATACCACCTGATTTTATCATACTGGCGATTGCTGCTTTCAAAAAATCAATTTGAACTCGTTTGTTCTTTAGCGTATCATTGAAATGTTTTATTTAACGATCCGTCAATGATAATTTATGCGCACCACCGGACATTTGAGTGGGTTTCAGTGTTATTGTGGTTCCACATTCTTTAGCCGACTTTGATTTCAATTTCTTGACCTGACCATCAGTCAACTGGACATTAACAATACTATATGTCATTCTATTCTACAACGTAATTTACACTTTTAATTGATCTTATTGTGAAAATCCTAACTACATGTTTTCCACTGGTGCATCAATAAGTCTCATTTGTCCGCCAACTCCTTCTAACAACATTGATTTATCACTGAGAATGACAGCAACTGCTCTATAATCAGCTATACCAGCAGGGCGTTGTACCCGAACTTGGAAGTATATATCAACAACAGATTGTCTCATCATGTCAAGATGTTCCAATGAAAAGTAATAAATCGGATAGTGTTTTTCAAAATCAATTTGCGATATTTACAAAGCAGTATCAACATTTTGATCACGACCCATAAACGACAATGTTCTATGATATACACGTGCTACGTTGTTGTTTTCATAATCAAGCTGTACAATCTCTGCTGGCTCTTGCTGTCCGTTTATTCTCAACGAAACTTCACTTACTCCTAATTTATCAAATATCATATGACTAGATAATTGACGACTCACTCGATTTGCATCCTGTAACGCTATAAAGATATGACGTGGAGCTGAAACACCTTGTTTTGATGCTAAGTGCCATGTACATTTGCCATTTACATTATCCTGCTTCGTATCAGTCATTGTTGTTAGCCAACTTGTCAATGATTTTCCACCTGTGTCCATAAACGATAGTAATTGTTGCTCTATTGCGACTGATGGAGTCAAGACGGCCATCCATAGAACCAATTTATTTAAAATGACTTTACCATCATCAACACCATTAGCACGCCAGATTGCATCATTGTCATTCTCCTTTCGCACTAACACGACTGTATGCAATGCTCCATAGATGACTTTTCTGACATTTCTACAGAATCCGAATATGTGATGTAACGGAATTGCACATGAAAACCAACGATGCTGTCCTTTCAATGCTCCATTTCGTGTTGCAAATCCTTGATTGAAATTACCATTGACTTTTTCTAAAATGTCGAATTCAGCGGCTGGTCTATCTTCACGGTCTAGATTAACTGCGAGTTGTTGATCAACTTCTGCAGTATCTCTCGCAGTTCGTACTTTAATAAACTGAATATGGTCAGCATGATTAGAAGTATCCTTAGCAAACATCATAGACGGACCAGCCGACCTTAAATAATCATCAGAATATCTCGCAAGTCCGATTATTGTTGTTGCAATATCAACATCTTCTTCTATTGATTCAATTTCTTTTCCATCAATGATATATCTTGCACTGTTAAATAGCGCCATAATGCCATTATTTACGAAACCAAGTCGGATATTTAGGTCATCCTCATATGGTGTATCAGCTGCAACATTTGTTACAAGCGCTCCTTCTACTTCAATAAACGCCTCACACGGCAAAAAGTATCTACTAGTATCTTGAACTTGAAGTTCAATTCTCCCCCGTTGATTAGGCTCTCTTGCAGGATAGGCATAATACTGATAGTTAATTTTAGAATCATCTTTATTCACCGGTGCTGCCATATCAAACGCTGGATCAGCGATTTTTTAAATGCCATTTATCCTAAAACACTATCGTTTTTCTAAATGTAGTAATGCTATCATTTTCTTTTTCGTCTGAAACTTTTACGATTTCCTCCAAGACCGCTTCCCGCTATCATACTTGCAATATTACTACTATCTGGTGAGGTCATTGCCAATTATGCTAGTTTTTGTTCCACTGCGTTATTTATCACTTTACTGACATTTGCAGGCATCATTGTTGTTGAAGGTAGCGGTGTTGAAACCATTTGTGGTGGTTTTCGTCCGAATCTAGATTTCACCAATGACGTTATTCTATTCTTTTCGGTAGAAAATGCCGTTTCTGCAAGATCTCCAACAGCGTTAATTCCCTTTTTACGAATAACATCAATGGCTTTCATCGCTAATTGTTTAGCAACTGGTGCTACTTTTGGGGCTATTTTTGTGAATAAAACCGCTATGATATTTCCAAAGCCGTCTCCATAGTATGCCCTATTGACGGGCAATCTTGAGTTTACCACATACACGTTTGTTGGTTTATCGTGACTATAGTGTACTATCATCTTATTTGAAATGACTTTGTAATTTCTAAATCCAAGCATTTCAGAAATTTCAATCGCTATAATAACCACTAAATTCCCCTGGAATTCCGTCCATTAACTCATCCAAGAGTTCTCGATACGTATGAATATCAATTATCCCACCTTTGAATAATCGGCTGCAAATATCAAATGCCTCATTAGTTATTTCGAATGAGTTATTCCCAGCTCGCTTACCTCCCAAAAGAACCTCAAGTCGTGATATATCATTAATGATATTACTAGGACATATATGAGAATCATGATGAGAACTTCCATAACCCTTTCATAAAGAACTTGCTGGTTCGGAAACGTTTTGAATTTCTGGAGATTGTCGTCCTCGTCATCGACCTCGACTTTGTTGTTGTTCTTTTCGTTGTTGTTGTTGTTGTTTTTGTTGTAAATCATACATATCAATTCCCAATTTAAAAGATTTGTATTCAAATGCATTCTTTTTTAAATCGCCGGGGATTTTTTTTATTAATTTTATATATCCAATCCACCCAGTCATCTCGTTTTATTATGTTTTTTTATACTCGTCTTTTAAAAATTCCCCCCTGTTATAATAACTTTTTACAGCGAAATCACCAAATGACACATATTCTTCATGTTACAGCGATGGAATTCGTTTAATTTCTTCTATAGCTTCATCAGTGAATTTCTCGCTAAAAGGAACACCTTTTTTAGTGGAAACTTTTTCAATAGAATCGCTAGCATCTTCAACGGGATTATCATCAATATTAATATCACCCATTTGTTGTATTTCTCGCTGAGTTTGTAACTCACCTGAAAGCTGTTTTATCCCCTCCTGACTTTTTTCAGTTTCTGTAGCAATCTTTCCCAGTACATCAATAATAGGTACTGTTCCCTCTTTAGGGATGTCGCCGTATATAGCACGTTCTGTTGCAAGTTTCATATCTTTAGTGGCTTTAGTTACAGGGGCAAAAAGCTGTTCACTCCCAATAGAAAAGTCAGTCTGCGCTTGCTGTCTAAGTTGTAGTTTATCTCGCATGTCATCTCGAATTGGTATAAACCTTTTCAGCAATGCTAACCTCTCACGGGCTAGTCTGGTAGTTAATGATTCTGATGTCATTTTTGGAAATGTTAACGTTTTTTTAATTGTGGGTTTTCAGTGGGTTTCAATGCTTGCAGTTCCAGACTCATCAATCAAACGTCTTATAGATTTCACTTTCAAAGAAATCTCTGACCGAATTTGGTACTGTTCCCCTAGTTTCTTTCTAATTGCTTCAACTATACTAAATAGCCGAATGAATAAATTAATATCATTGTTATACAAAGAAACATTAACCGCTTTTTGGATTCTTTTTATCAGTGAATACATTTTAGGCAGAACATATCTTCCATGTTTCAGTTGTATATTAATTTGTTCAAATTCATTCAAAAGTCTGTCTTCATTAAAAAATTCAGAAAGTACGATTCCTTGATTTCTTAAAATTGATATTTCTGTGATGATAGCTGTAATATCTTGAACTTCCATTTATTGAATATTATTAATAATATATTTTCTTTATCTTTAAAATATTATTTAATATTATTAATACCCAATTCAACATACAAAAAAGGGACATATACAATACTTGGTCAAGCATACATTAAAGACTTATACAATACCCTAACCCCCCAATCGAGTTCAAGGGCGGGCTATATGGGTATTAGACTCAGAAACCATAAGCGGTTTCACACATGTAACATATAACATGAAGCCCTCATTTGGATATCTTTCGCGCCAAATGACGTCAGAGAGGCCCAGAGGGGGGACAGCACATTCTTGGAACTCATTGAGTGCCTTCACATTCAAATATAAGCCCAAGGGCCACAAACATAGATCTCCGGCGGAAGCTCTAACGTAATAAAAATTATATTAGAGTTCCCAGAAGATATGTTGTGGGGGGGACAGTACATTACATATAGGATGGTATATATACAATGAAATGATAGGATGGTTATATATACAATGCGATTATATAGGATGATATATATACAATGCGATTATATAGGATGATATATATATATATATATATATATATATATATATATATATATATATATATATATATATATACAATGCGATTATATAGTATGATATTATATATAATAGGGACAGCACATTCTTGAAACTCATTGAGAGCCTTCGCATTCAAATAAGCCCATAGAATGGTATATATACAATGAGATGATAGGATGGTATGATAGGGACAGTACAGGATGATACAAACATGAAACGCCGAGGCGGACTTACTACACCCAATCTACCAATCAAAAGCAACCAATGATATTAACCATGGTTGCAGTTGAAAAAATTCAACCACACCATGATAATGGCGTGGGTAGTTTTGATTGGCATATTGGGCTTCGCTTAAATTCCCAAGCTTATAAAGCTCATATCATATATAAGGTGATAATAAGGCCAGTGTCGATAAACGAGTGTGTATTTATTTTCCTAGCATTTCATAGTGAAAATTGTGTAGTAATTTCAATGGAAACTAAATATTTAAATAAAACATTAAAAATGGAATACAACTGTTAAATAATAGGAAAATTTTTATTAATTTCTATAACATTACGTGTTTATTTAATCGTAATAATAATGGATTTACATGACGAGATAACTCTGTCATGGGACCTATCAATTCAGGATTACCTGCTATTTCTTCAATGGTTCGAGAATGATATTTTTCTGCGTCATCGATAATTTTATTACATGTAGCTACCACACTAAAAAAACTGAATTACATGTAATGTGCTTTACTATTTTGACCTCACATACAATCTATTTTAATTTGTAATTACAAAGTAATTTCATTTTCATCCAAAATCTAAACAACTGTTAACGTGCGTAATTGGGATTTTTAAAAAATCTATTAATAGAACCTTGACCTAGTGTCTTGTGTTACGCGCGCGTTCTGGTACAACTGCCATATTTACTACCTGTTTGTGTGGCTGTTCCATCTACTGACCTTGGCTGTTCCAGCTACTGTCATTTACTTTTTTAACACATGTATGCGTGGACATTGCGAATAAGTATTGGAAAAAAATATATATGTACATAATAGCTTATAAAATGATATTAACGAGAAACGCTTTTAGCGTTTTTCCCTATGGAAAATAACACAAAAAATCGACTACTTTACCCTATGGTAATTGGTCTGAATTGTAAAATCATGGAAAAATGACAAAATAGCATCAAATAGCATAAAAAATTTTATTTATAATTAAAACTCACTATTGAGGGTTATCTTGTAAATAGGAAAACTTTATTCTATGTCCATTTTTCTTTGAGATAGCTGTTTGATAAATCCCTTCAGCAACTTTTCGTACTGAAGACAAACATATTTCAAAATATTTCACTGCAGCATTCATTGATTGAAAAATTCTTTTTTCATTTGTCGCTGTATCAAATGACTGTACTGGTCTCTTCCAACTGACTTACAAGTCCCTGTCTTTCCCTTTCTTGTATTATCACTTTGAGAAATGCATTGCAAATTTTGAAGAGAATTATTTTGAAAATTACAATCAATGTGATCAATAACACAGCCATCTTTAATCGGTCCCATATAACACTCAAAGACTGTCCTATGACAGAGATATACCTTTCTTCCAGCAGTAAAACACAAATATCCCTGATTATTAACATATCCAACAGGTTTATTTAGTCTACAGTGTCTACCAACACCTTTACGAGATATTTCATAATTAACAAGCTTGGGGTGAAGTCTGAATTCTTGCTCCATTTATATACAATAATACTGTTTGTCTAATTCATCATTTGCTTTATTTATAAATCTATTAATGTAGTCTTGAGGGGTTTTAATGATATTGTCTTTGACAGAGTCATGGTTAGGGTCAATGATAGCGTTTATTATTCGTTTATCATAATAACGTTTCAATTCTCTAAACCGCTTCCCTCCACAATTGATACATAATTGTGATTTTCCTCTCACACCCACCCCACAATTTATGCATGGGGCCGGGCCTGTCGAAATATTTCTGATGCTCTGTAAGTGATGTCCACAGAATTCACCTCTACACGATTTATTGCATGGGGTTACTGATCCAATCATAAGCCATTTGCAGTGATTCATTATTTATAAACAAAATTTTCTATTTAAATGTTTGCCTTATTTATATGAATGAAGAATTCAAGAGATTATCGACAATCAAGCCTTATAAAAATATTAAATTCAATCTTGATAGAACCCTCGAAGACGTACCAACAGAGAGAATAAATAATAGAAGTCTGATTAGAAAAATATGAGATTGTGTTTATGAGTTTAAACAGGACGGCGCATCACACACCTGGTCAACATTTAAAATTGATGGTGTTGTTGATGCTAGAATGAATGATGAAACAGCAGCTATGATACTATCACAACTTGGCAATAAAAGGTATTTTCTCAGAGTGAAATTCATTATCAATTTAGAATCGGGCGATTGGATCATAAGGGACAAATTTGATCCAATTCTCAAAGATAGGACAACAGTCATTGTTAGCCGTGATTCCAGACCAGGGCTGTTTACTGGAATTGATAAACCATACTATGAATAAGCGTATCCTGAAACAGCAATTGTTTATGGGATGTATTCGTTAAATAAGAAACCTGACATCGAAAAACTAGCACCAATGAAACAGTCAACGTCAGTGGAAAACCAGTTAATTGTGTGGCACAACTTGTAATAGAACACTTTACAAATGCACTCCGCGGGAATAAATTAACCGATCTAAGACGTAAAAAAATAGATCAATGGGATCTAACAGTGAAATAGAAAGGAGCAACTATTTCCGATATCGCTAGATTGGAAAAGTCGCTGAGATTTCCGACAACCGTTTCAACGATAACCGGCGAAGTATTATACGAATCGAAATACAATAAAAACGGAGCTCCAATCAAAATTATTCATCATAATAAACACGCATGGACATCCGCGGTTACAATATTCCCGCGAGACAGAACAGTGAAGTATATTCCAGAAGAATTCACCAAGGCTGGAATTCTCACTGAAGAAAGATTATTCGATGCTATTGCTAGTTTGTGTAAAAAGGACCCTGTATCAGTATGGCTACTTCATAGTTTTGAAGATGAAGAATGTCAATTCAATCAATTTGTGAGACCTAACGGTGAATTATATCGTACTGAAAGTCTACATAATAGGATGAAAAATCTAGCAATAAGTCTCAGTGAAAACGCTAGCGTTTTCAATGGAAAATCCGACGATTACGAACAGTTACTTACAAATTGTTTTACAATTCCTTCGGTTGCAGCTCATTTTGCAAGAAGGAAAAATAATTGGAAACCAACACGAAAAGAGTTTTTACAGGATGTTCAATCCAGCTGTCTGGAATATTATCATGGCGGTCTATGGAACGTTAAGTACAATCGTGAAAGTATGATATCAGTTGATATCGCTGCCTGTTATCCAGGAAGTGTTCTAGGATATGGATTCGCTGGTGAGTATTTTAAACGGTTTGGACATCCCACACATGAAATGACTCGCGTTGCTATTAATGGACCACTGCCTGATTTTGATTCGACCGGTTTTGCTCGCGTAGTGTCATTTGAATTCGCTGAAGGACTTCATCCGTGTTGTTATGTTTGGATTGGTAGACACATGGCTGAAAGGATGTGGTTACCAATAGTGTTATTGCGATATATGATTGATTGTAAAATGTTAGTTTCGTTGATTGTCAGCGAAGCGATTATCTCATATCGAAAACAAACCAATGTTTGGTTACCAGAACCAGAATGTCTTGATAGTATAATCGATAAGTCTAGAAAACATATTGATGCTGACGAGGAGTACATCATTGAATGGTCAAAAAATATATTTAATCAACGAAATAGTGAAGCAAAGGATCTCGGCAGAAGAATAATCGGTAAATTTACACAAGGTGAAAAAAATTCAACTTTAAAAGACAATCCTCACGATTGATTATAGATGATGCCGAATACGACTTCGTTATTAAAGATGCAGTAGAGAAAAATAGATACGCAAATTGTAAAACAGCCTTCTTGTCCAATAGAACAAAGTTAGGTAAAATTGTTACTTACAGTGATGAAGAAAGCTCTGCATATCTACATTTGAGAGCTTCTATGCTGGGTTATGCATCTATCAATTTATTTGCAATGATAAATAGATTTCCTAGTATAGCAGTTAGAGTTGCAATTGATTCAATGTATGTCGATAAAAAAATATCAAAGAGGTAACTAAATTTACTAATAGCGAAGAGACTTGGGGAACATGGCGAATTAAACGTGAAATACAATGCGATTATTCTAAATCAGCAGACGTTGAGATTAAAAGCAGTTACCTGAAAAACGATAATTCTATCAGTGACAAATCCGAAGGATTTTCTATGTCTAAAGCACCACCGATATCAGATCCAATTTGTAGATATAAAACAGTTTATTTAAACGGTTGTGGTGGGTCTGGATGACAACATGTGTGATAGAATTATATCGAGCGAAAACGTCCATGATTGTACTCACACCAACCCATAGACTAGCGAGAGAGATAAAACAACGAAATGTTGAAGCTTGCACGTATCATAGTTTTTTTCGAGACAAAGGCGATGCTTGAACTCTTGAGCGTATGGGTGAGAAATGTATTCCTGCGGTTATTATTTGGGATGAAGCATGTACTATTTCAGAAGATGTATTAAAAATGTTTCTTGACTGGTTATTGCAAAATAATACAAAAGTTATATTGTGCGGCGATCATGGTCAACCACCATCATTTGTTGGTAGAAGTCCACATAATTGGTTAAAAGGATTTGTTGATTATTACGAAGAAATTGATACTGACTATAGAGCACTCGATGAGCAGTTACGTGAGTTTAAAAAACTAATTAGATTACAACCCGATAGAATTCAATGTGAAGTAGCGCGTGAAATAATTTCTGAAACACCTATGAATGATTTTTGGGAAACATGGAGACCAAATGATTTTGTAGTAGCAAGTAGAAAGATAGTCAGAGACGCACTTCAGAAAAAGTTGTTTGAGCTTCACAAGAAAAAATTCCCAACGTTTCCAGTTCCGTTGTGTTATAGACCATTGGATACAAGAAACCAGAATATTGAAGTTGAAATTCCAGGCCGGACGTAGAAACAGATTCTAGTGTTAAATGATATTGTGCTAGTTGATATCAATGCTGTAGAAGATGCATTATGCGCTGATAAATCACCATGGACGCTTGGTTATGTAACAACTATACACTCGTCACAAGGATTGACCATCACGGATACAATTGTTTGGATAGTTGATAATCGCATTGATTGGTCAAATTTAGTCTATCTCGCAGTGTCCAGAGTACGACGAATAAATCAACTACGAAGGATTGTTTTCGATGACGATTTTAATGCAAACGATGATAGCACTGATATTAGCATCATTAATAAAAAAAACTCTCCGGTTACAAACAGCAGGACAAAAAAAAAACAACGAGAATTTGATATTGATGCTGAAGTAATAATCGCATTAAAAGAGCAACAGAATAATCACTGCGCCCGTTGCAATTGTATAATGCACTGGCAGTATTCGGATAAAGACCCTCGACAATTCACCGTAGACAGAAAAAAAGTCTTGGTCATGTCAGAAACAATGTGATGTTGACCTGTCTTGAGTGTAATAGACGTAACGGTGCTAGTTAAGACCATGTGGCGATAATTGAGTATCGTCCTGAATGACTTGTTCGCGTATAAAACCACGCTGAGGTGCAGTTGAATCCAATCTGTAGATTGGAGGTCTACCAGTTGATCGCGTTATGGTTGAAATTTTATGCGTAGTAACACTCCATATAGGATCAGTATCTCTTCTTTTACCACCTTGAAGTTCTCCTGAATCGTATAAATATCGCACAGTAACAACACCGAGAAGTGGCTGAGTGCTAACCCGCTGTGGTTGTTCGGGTATATATTTTTTTATTGCAATATTTGGTTTCATATTAATAGTTCGAGTAATTTCGTTATTTAACGCTGCAACTACACTCGGTAACCTTTGGACCCATTCACGAGATCGTTTTTCTTGGATGAATTCTTTTGCATATTGATATCCAAATAACCGTTCTGCAAGAGTTCGATTAAATCGTTCTACAATTGCCTGATCACGATGTAACGCAGTATGTCCCCGTCGTATTGTAACATTATGAGTTTTCATTGTTGATAGAACAGCACCTTGAAACTCTTTGCCAGGATCAGCTTGCAATAGATTTGGCCATCTTAGAGGACCTCGTCGATAAATCCTTTCAAATGCAGAAGCGACTTCAGAAGCTGACTTTGTTTTCTTGTTTAAATCGACTGGCAATATCAACTACAGTTAGCGCGTATTTGTAACCATGGTCATGTGGTAAAAACAATAAATCAGCCTGATGAACTTCATTGGGTACGGTAACATCAAAATGAGAATAATTAATTTGTTTAGGCGGTGGTAGATAAATTTGCCATATAGCTTGTTTGGATAACCAATCTTCCGCAGTGGACTTTTTCACTTTTGCAGCGTTAGCGAGTATATTGATTGCTGCTTTACCCTTCCAGTATCCTTTCGGAAAATAATAAATAGATTCCATACTATAAAAACACTAGTGTTTTCAATTGCCAGCACCTAACACTAATTTGCCTATCATAGCTGATTGGCCAACCATGAAGCCAATTTTTCTTTGAAGGATTTATCGGGAATAGCATTTAACGCATGAATTAATTTTACATCTGCGAGATGTCTTTGTTGCAAATTATTGCTTTAATATGCAACATCATGAGCATGACATGCCTTATCAATAGCATTTATCGAATACTCACCAGGCCGGGACTGATTTTGATCATCAAGTCTGAAATCTAATGTCGTTCCGGGACCACAGTAGCTATATCCTGGAAGGTGTTTTTCTCCAGGGTATTTTGCCCATGGGGTTCCGGGGAGTTTTCCCAATTTGGCTGCGATATCACCTCCGTGTCGATTTTTTTTAAAGAAATAAATCGAAATTTTTTGTACCACATGTTACACACTTACCAGTAAGTGCCGTTCTGTTATTTTTAGTTGTAATCTTCGTCGCATCATTTGTATTAGTATGCTTTTTAATTTAACACAATATAGATCCATAATTTATATATAGCGTTATGAATATAATTGATTTTTCAGCGACTAAAAGAAGAGAACCGGTGAAGCACCACGCAGCGCTTCCGAATTCTGTCCGTGCCATTATAATCAGACCATCTGGATCGGGTAAAACACAATTGCTGCTTAATTTGATAATGCGATTTATGAAGTGGGATAAATTATATTTAGTTGCTCCATCCGTAAATGATCAACGGTGCTATGAAGTGCTAAAAGATTATAATGGGAATGCATCAGAGATTAAAGGTGAAAGGGTAATCGACTTTATAACAGATATTGATGATTCGCCTAGAGTAGATGACCTCGATGGAGACATAAACAATCTTGTTGTGTACGATGATGTGATGTTAGATAATCAAAAGAACCCTGCTAGAATATTTTCACGAGGTAGGCATAAAAACACTGACGTGATAAATGTCACTCAACGCTACACTCAGATTCCAAAAGTGATTCGCGATAACTGCAATATTCTTGCTGTATTCAACGGCGTTGATACACATACACTACGAAATATTTGGCAGACATGGTGTTCCGATATGGACTTCAATGGATTCAAAAATTACTTTAGTCATGCTCAGTCAGTCCCACATGGATTTATAACAATAAATTTACACGACCCTCGGTCACGATATCGTATTGGACTTGATTAAATATTCGGTTAAATCATTTGTATTAACCAACAGCGGAGGGTTATGACCACATATTATTTAGCCCCGGCAACATCACGTTTTTAAAAAAAAAAGTAAATGATAGCAATATAGGCAGCAATTGAGGAGAGGTTATGACAATATTATTTACGTACAAAATCGCTAAGGCCCCATTTGTAAAATGGGGTCTTTATTTTTATTTTGGTTGAAATTGAGATTTCGTAGTGAAGGCCTTTGGCATTCTTGAGGCTTTACTCACGATTGTTCGTCGCAAAAATTTTGGTAGGTTCACTCCTCCCCGTCTGCTCAATGACCATCACAAATCTACTCTTAGTACACTCTTCTTACTTCCAGCGACTCCCTCAGACATTAGAACGATTGAAATAATGATCACCTATTTACTTATCCTACCCAGTGACAGGTCCATGGAGAGTAGTCCCAACCACACCTTTGTTGTATTTGGCACGACCAAATTATACTGATTTAATCGGACACTTGCAGAGCGGTTATTTGGTTATCAATATGCAAAGGAAATATCTGCTGACTTTAAGACAAAGGATGTATCTCGTGAATGGTTTGCGAGGTTACCGAATGTGATAGCTGCGCTGAATAAGGAAGTTGCTCGTGCAACTTCTATGAAACCCTCTGATGCGATCACAAAAATATATACCGATAAAACGTAATTATATTTCTCAACCTGTACTAGGCAATGTTACGGTTAGATAGGCACCGTGCATATCTCGTCCATTATGATAATTTTAGGTATATATTTTTCATCCATTCGTGATGGGGTCCATGTATTTCCGCACCATCTAAAGAAGCTATGATATGTACATGACTTTACATTTCGTTGCTTTATTTCCGTGGCGAGTTTGTGCGTTGGTGTTAAGGCAATCATACCTAAACTCATGAATAAGTTAATCGCGCGTGTTGTTTTACCTGAACTTTACCTGGATATTAAGATAAACGGTCTTATGTTTAGATACAGGATCATACACGGTTGGCTCAGATGATTTTGATACTTGATTATTTCTGTAATATGTTTCCTCAATTTGAACATCGGCAGATTCAAAATAACTAAGTATATTTTCTTGTTTTATCCTCCACGTTCCCCATTCACCATTGCCAAGATTTAATGAATCTTTATATTTTTGTGTATATAAAATGAATCTGTTGCAACTCTAACAGCGTAACGAAAAAATCTGTTTATCATCGATAATATATTTATCGAAACATCAGATAGCATCGAAGATCTTAGATGAGTAAATTGTGGTGACCAGCCATCAGTATAGCTCAAAATGGTACCTAATTTTGTTTTGTCTGATAAATAAGCATTACATCGACTTATAAATGTGTTTTTCTCTATCGTATCAGCGATTATAAAATCGAGTTCAGCATCATCCATGATCAAACTTGTACAAGCTTGTTTATGATCATGTGATCCTCCTTGTGTAAACTTATCGATTATTTTTCTGCCGAGATCTTTTGCAAATTTCTCATCGTGTGTAGCAGCTTCTGATAACCAAACTTGCTTTTGCACGCGATATGATATAATAGCTTCAGATACTTTCAACGATATTAAAACTCCAGCATCGAGCATATATCTTAGCAGAACTATTGTAGCCCAACATTTGTCAGTAAAATGTTTTCCAAACCACGCATAAACAATCATATGGAGACCTCTAAACTTAAACGACTCTACATAAGCAAATCCTGTTAAATCAAATTCTGGTAAGGATCCATTTGTAGCAACTCTGGTCATGTCATGTGTAGGATGTCCAAATCTATTAAAGTGTTCAGAGCACTCTCCATATCCAAGAAAACTATCAGGATAACACGTTACCATATCAACTGAGATAACGTCATTGTAATTTTATTTAGTATTCCACAATCAACCATGTCCGTATTCTATACAACTTCTCACGACATCTTCAAGAAATTCTGATCGTGTTGGTTTCCACCAGTTTTTCTCCTGAGCGAAACGAGCAGCAACCGATGGTACGGTAAAACAATTACTTAGTAACTGTCTAACTTTGACATTGTCAGAAGTATATTTCAGCGCAAGGTTTTCCATTTCTTTATAAAGAGATTCTGTACAATAAATATCACCGTTAGACCGTATTAACTGAACATAATAATCATATTCAGAACTCTGAAATAACCACCCTGAAACAGGATCATATTTACTAATATCACTGATAGCATCGAATACATCATCGTGGTAAAATTTAACCGTTCCTTCTCGTGGAAATGCAGTCAAAGCATCAGTCCATGCATGCGCGTTATGATAAATAATATTTATAGGAGCTCCTCTAGATTTATAGTTTGTTTTTTGCAAAATCTCTCCTGTCAACGTCTTCACTGTTACTTGAAATCTTAATAACTTTTCTAGCTCAGCAACGTCGCTAATAAATTCTCCAGTGTCTTTAACTTTTTCAGCCCACATATCTATTTTTTGCGCTTTAAATCTGTTAAACCGTTCCCCAGAATTGTGTTTGTGAAGTGTTCTACAATTCGCTCTGCTACACAGTTTTTTTCTCGATATTTTAATTTTCTTGAGATCCTTTACGTCAAGTTTATCATTTAATGGATAGAGCGCTTACACAACAGCAGTTACTGGATAAGATCGCTCATAATACGGCTTGTTTATTCCAGTGAGTATTCCTGGTTTGGAATTTTTACCAAAGACAATATTATTCTCTGATTTCTGGACTGATTCGCGTTTGTCTCGGATGATCCAGATATCACCCTCTGTATTTACAATAAATTTTACTAAAATAATATATTTCCGAACATCGAGGTAGTAAATGATTTCTCTTGCTCGTTTGTCATTCATAACATAGATATCATTTCTAATCCTGAATGTGGACCACACATGAACTGCACCATCGTGACGAAACTCCTTCTTGGCTTCACTAATGCGTTTAGTTATATCGGCATTTACTAAAGCTAGATCTTTCATCGAGAAACTAAATTTGTGTAGCCTGTCAAGATCAAATCTAGATAAGGCAGGCTCAATTGCGGCTAATTCCTGCACATTATAATTAAGGCAAATATGTATCTAAATTGAAGTAATAATCATTTATATATGATTCAACCAAATCACAATTGTCGCTGGCTTAAGATTGGTCACACGTCTCCGTGTAACAAAAAATGTGTAAACGACTTCTGCAGTTATCACATGCAATGCGTTAGAAACGGAAGTCTAGGACCTACACCGTGTATACGGTGTGGAGTTGGTGTGCGAGGAAAGACCCTCCTTTATGCGCAATGTGGTGGTAAAAGATACAGGGAGTTACAACGATATTACAATAAAAAATATAACTCTGAATTTATTATAAAACGCGAGAAAGATTATCTAGCTAGATTTTCAAAACAATGATTTAAACAAATAGTATAAAGTATAAAAATGGAGCAAAATGAGTTTGTGTCACATTCGATTCTTGCCAATTATGAAGCGAATTGTAATGGTATCATTAGGAATTGCAGATTGAAAAAACCAGTTGGTAGTGTTAGCAATGCTGGTTATCTTGCGTTTAAAGCCAGCAGGAAAAAAATCATCTATCACACAGATTTGTTGTCGAATGTTTCTGGGGACCGATTAAAGATGGGTATGTGGTGGACCATATAAACAACAACAAACTTGACAACTTACTTCAAAATTGACGTGTTATCACGCAAAGTGAAAACTGATCTGGAAACACAGGTCTTGCAAGATATAATGTAAGACCTTTTAAATCAGTAAATTCATCATCTGGAGAAGACGTTATGTTTAAGTCAATTTATTCCGCTAGTAAATATTTTAACATAGCGCCCCCTCAGTGAAACGTTCAGCTGATGGTGTTATTAGATCTACTTATTCTTTAAAATATGGACAAAAAAATCATCTTCATGTACTTAGATAATTAAGCGAGACATAGGCAAGGATAAACCTTTTCAGTATTTTAGTTATTGTTATTATTTAGTTTGCAATCTGCACATATCATTCAGGAAATATTATAAGATGGTTCTTCACAAAGATACATAAACTGCATTCGATATCATGAAACAATACTGTACTTAATCAGATTTAATTATTTTTTATTTTGTTCGATTTTTCTCAAATTTGTTGTTTTTACGCTATTTTTCAGGCATTTTAGTCGATTTTATCAATGATTTCTTGTTGAGTCTACGCGTTTTTGTTGGGTGAAAACCTCAGGTGTTTTAACGGGAATTAACATTAAGTTTGAAATTTGTTTGTCAAATACTGGTTATCTTGCTAGTATTGTGTAGATTTCATGATCATTTTGCTATTGAATTATGATAAAAAAAACGGAAAGGTCTGTATTTGACAAACAAATTTAAAATCTAATGCTAATGTCCGTTAAATCCCCCCCTGGGGTTTTCAACCAAAAAAAAAGCGAGCAAACTTAACAAAAGTCTTTATTCGCACACTTATAATTCTTTGATGGAGAATCACTTTATACACATATGATTGATAACATAGTAACATTTTACAAACCTACCAATGGTCTTTTCAATGCTAATTCGGCAACTCATTCTCTACTGATAAAAAAATACTTTATCTATATTTTATGTAAAATCCGCGTACTGCATGCTTTGTTTTTACAAAACATCCGCGTGCAGGATTCACAGAGTGCATAGTCAATGATCATTGGCTAGCTAAGCAAGCCATGTAAATTATTGATTTACAAGGCACCTTGCCAATTTCTTGGTAAGCAGGCTGCTGTAATTATCCCTTATATCGATTTTATCGTAGTCCTACACAGACCGCAAGTTTAGAATATAGCATATTTAATGAAAATAAATAAAAAATACGTGAAATATATACACATAAACGAATATATAATCAGAGAGATTTAACAGTAGAAGCAGGCAATAACGTATGTGTCTGTCTGTTTGGAATCCTACACTACATGGACTTAGATAAGTGACAGCAAAAATGCATAGCTAATTGCATGTGTAAAGCTATTTTTTCTTGACTAAATCAAATGGCTTTTATACGCTCCGATTCAGTATTATTTTGTGTTATGCAGAATTATATATATTTTCTGGAAACTGTAAAAATAAAATGCCAGAAACTGTGATTGTTGTTACTTTTGGTCTAGGTAAGTATATATTAACTAATTTTTCTTAAACATATAAGTGTGTCCGCGTCTCGATTGGTAACATGGAAAGGCTGTAGTAATTGCAATTGGCGTTCAAATCTTATGAAAGGCAAAAAAAACATTGTCTACGGGAAATGTGATATTATGCAAAAAATATAATTTGTTGGGGCGGAGTCCCCTCGGATTTGATATTTTGGGTGGGTATGCAAATGTGAAGATGGCATTTGTTTATATTATCATCATCATCATCATCATTATATGTTATGTGGTTGTGCCGTCTTGTGCCGTCCAAAATATGTAGCGGGAACAGATACGAGATCGTGACCTTGTGACCTACTATAGGGTACCCACACAAAGCATCGTTCCTAAAGACACAATCGTAAAACCAAAACCTAATTTGGTTTGGTCATAAAGACCAAAAGCCTTTGAGTTTCTAAAGCTACGGTTTCGGATATTTAGGAATTCTGGCAAGGCATATATAATTGGTCGCTAAGACCTACACGTGCGCAAACAAAATCCTCTGAGCCTCTAAAGTTTCGGTTTCGGATATTTAGGGGCCTCTGGTGGGGATGCACTGTGCAAGAACCTCATTAGGTTAATTTGATCAACTTGGAACGGTAGATCGAGTGTCAGTTTGCGCTACATATTTTGCTCATTTTTGTATAATATATATATATATATATATATATATATATATATATATATATATATATATATATATATATATATATATATATATATATATATATATATATTTGTTATATAGTGAATACTAAAAGTATAAATGCTATTGTTTCTGCTATTAAAAAATTACAACATAACGGTATCAATGTTGATCCTAATGCTGAAAAAAATCTATGTGATTTTGACTCATTACAACAACTGAAAAATCAAGACAGGTTTACACCTTCATCAGATTACAAATTTTTAAAGGAAATGAAAAGTGGAATGTTAAAGTCACTAGCCACAGTCACTGATAATCAGGTAAAATTGTTTGTACCACTCTATTTATGTTGTACCTGTGTTGTATACGGACCAGCCATTATGTATCAGGTACTATAGACAAGTACCAAAGATATCTGTTTTTTTTCTTGTTTCGCGTTGTGACATAAAACGTATTAGGATCTCACATACAGATTTATATTTATAATTTCATTTCTTGTTTCCAAGATGTGATTATTTTGGTCTGTATATTTGAAGTGTATTCTTGATTATAATGGATTATTAACACTCAAGTATACGGGGTTTATAGGTTCTGATACAATCAACCACCCGGGCGGATCGCGCGGTGAGAATGTGTAAAATATGTATCCTTTCTGTGCCTGACTAGACTTTGAAAGATCTATTTGAAAACTTCCATCCTCAACGTCGCAAACGAGAATGACATCGATTGTTGTTGTTATGTTTACATTGCCTGGCGACATGTGTCTGCCGGCACCGAACGGGTTGTTGTTTTGGTTTAGTATAGACGGTGGTGGGGCTAATTTTCTCCATGAATCACATATTCTTTCATAGTGTTCATCATTAAGATCTTTCACTGATTTCCTTAACTCAGACGAGTCAAATCCAGGAATGATAAATGTTGTTAATTGTTCTTGCGTAATTCCAAAATATTTAAGAAAAACTGTTGTGAAAAAGCGATTATCGTGTGGAATACGCTGAACTGGATCTACTTCATTGACTCTATAACCTATATCATTGTGATCTGGAGTTAGTGGTGGTATTTCTAATCTTTTCTCTCTGTTAACAAAAATATTATTCATGAACTCTAGGTCTGAAGCAACTTGATTCAAATGTTGTATTGATTCAATTATTTGATATTTTAAATCATCACTGTAAGGAACATTAATACTTAAAAATAAATTTTGTAGATTTTTAAACACGCGAACATGTTCAGATTTAATTGTATTAGCATACGAATTTATTAGATCAATATCTAGTGTTATTGCTCTAGCTTCTTTATCTTTCTTATTAGAAATTACTTTTGTAAATTGATTTTCTACTCGATCTATATATTGCACAATTCTATTAGTACCAGAATATAATTTCCATGGATAAGCTTCTTTTACTTTTCGATATTCTGGAAGTTGAACAAATTTTTTAAAATCTGTGACGAAGTCGGAATCTCTTTGGTTCTGTTGGTCCTTGATAAGTAAGTGCAAAATCAGGCCATCCTAACACTGATCTGATCGAACTCTGATAGATATCTACGAGGTAATCAGGGGAATTTACTTCAATTACCGCTGATAGGGTTGGTTCGTAAACATTGATAGCTATCTTTGACTCTTTTCCGGCTATAGATTTTATTCTGCATTGAAATTCGTCATTAATCTCATCTATTTGATAACTTCCCGTTGAAATTCCAACAACTTGCCAATCAGGTGTTCCATCCGGTTTATTTTTATTTGCAAATACCAATGAACTATTTGCTGGTAATCCAACGAATGGTTTTGATCTGATATTTAGCCAGCTATTATAAACGCGCAGTTGAGACAATGCAATTTCTTTTGCTGGAATTGCAGTTGGAAAGTTAACGTTAAATTCAGGACTGGTCGAACTTACTAATGTCATAGTAATTTTTGAAGGAGTTGTATTAGTGGCGATCTGTTGCAATAATTCCCTTAACGATGTCAAAGACTCAGCCATTATTGTTATCTTTATTATTCAATTCTCAATCTTTAACTATTGTCACTAGAGAATGCATTATTTTCTGTTACAAATGCTTCATGGTGGGTTTTCATTATCGCAACGAACTCCTCATCAGATATTTTACCATCACTGAGGTACAAGGAAAGACGCGAGCATAATTTAGTATAGGTGGTTGTTGCTGTGTGTAATTTCATCATGTACTCACGTAAATTATCATTCGTGCATGTAGATATTTTCTTAACAATAATACTGAGATTACCTGCACATGTTGTTGTTGTAGAAACGAGAATCGTTAAATCCGCAGGAGCAGTCATAGTTAACGTTGATAATAATAATCCGGTTCCAGCAGCAACAGCAGTAAACTACTACATCGATAACAACCATGCGTCTGCGATATTTTTTTACTTTCAACGTGATCATAGTTTTTAGTACAGTCTGACACTTACATGCCTGATTATATCTACATATCTATGATGTTGAACGTCAATGAGTGACTCAGTCATTGGATTCATTATTCTTATGACGTCATTTAGTTAAGTAATTAAAATGGGAGCTTTAGTTACAAATTCCAGACACCACCAGTAATTAGCGGAATACAAACTTCTATCCGTCGATTCCAACGTGAACGTTTCTTCAGAATCTTGATCCAACATTACAGATACGGTTCTAGACAATTTTGTAGCAGATGAAGATATTGTAAGTATGTTAAATTCTACAACACTAAACACAGACAACCTATATATACAAGCGACTTTCGCGGTGTGTTTGATGGTTTTATTTCGTTGTGTCCATGTAGTTGCGCCTGATCCGACGACGTACACGATGTTAATGATCTGTTTATGAGAAAGTTTGATCAGGCTCGTCTTTTGAATAATATCCGGAATTCCACTAATAATATCGTTGAGTTTTGTGTTAATATCAGTAAGTTTTATATCAACATTTGGTGGACTTCCTAAAAATTCGTTATTAGTTTTGTTTATATTTCTACGAAAATTTAGAAACGTTTGTATGTGATTAGAAAAATCAGTTCCAAATGCAGCAATTCCATCATTGATTGTCGTTAATGAAGTCGTTATTGGAATTTCCTTATCGTCAACATCTTTTTTTGTAACAGCATCACTATCTGTAGTTGGATATCCAAGATCTGTAATTTTATTTTTTTTTTTCATAATAACGTTTCCACTGAATACACCGCCAGTCGTCCTGACATAATCGTTAACTGACTTACCGGAATCATGTATTTTACCCTGATCAGTAAAAGTTACGATATTATCAGCAACTGCAGTGGAATTCGTATAAGTACGTCTGGTAGTTGTATATTGCTTGTCTTGAATCGTCATTGTTTGTCCTTAAAAACAACTACTTCATTTTGATCCACACCTGTAATATTTAATAAATCGTCCATCTCATTTCTGAGTTGATCGAAGGTTGCATATGTAGATAAATCACCTTGCTACTGAGCTTTACCACGAGCAGATCTTCCATAAATATCTACCATTATATTTACTGATGTCTGTTCAAATGTGATAGTGTGGTATAATCATGCACGACTTTATGAGGTGGCTTTCCTTGCGGTGCCATAGATACAGCATCAAGCACATTAAGTACTTCACGACCACATATTGGCGGATCAGTTAATGTTTGTGTTGGTAGCGTTGAATACCAGATTGGAGCAGCATTGTTACTGACATAATTAAGAAAATCTTTTGGTGGCGCTAATCCATATGAATCAAAATAATTAATTTCAAGTGGATCAATTTCATACGCTACCCAATGCGTGCCAGGTCCAGAGTTTTATCGAGATTAAACATACCAGTTTCATTATTGTCAGGTTGTTTTGGTAATTGATCGTGCATAAAAACTCCTCTAACGTTTTTTATATTTAGTTTTTTAGCAGCATCGAGTAAATCAAAATTTGATAATGGAACTATCATCGAACTGTTCCTAGTCTTAGACCTTTTCCGTACCATGAAGTCGGGGTTCCTTGAAGTCTTAGACCTTTTCCCTTTTTTTGATTCCACGTCCGGTTGCTTTATTTAATGCCGTTTCAGTAGCAGTTCCATCAGCGCCTAACGCAGCAGCTTTCGCAACAGCAGGGGGCTGCAGCGGCTATTAATGCTGGTATAGCTGCGAGAAGGGGAAATATACAACCCGTTTTAAAAGTATTTTTATGGCGCCTGCAGAAAGACTAAGTTTGACGCCTTTATTTGATCTTTTGGCTTCAACAAAGTTTTAGAATTGTCGATCGGTCAACGATAATTTATTTGAACCGCTCATCTGTTCTTTTTTCAGCGATATTTTTATTCCGCAGTTATTGTTTGATGCTGATTGCAGTCTTTTGACCTGAACAGGAGTCAGACTCACAACAAAGTGATGATATGACATTATTAATATTATGAGCGATCTAATTACATGTTCTCTACTGGCGCATCAATCACTCTCATTCGTCCACCAACACCTTCGAGTAACATTGATTTATCACTGAGTATAACAGCAATTGCTCTGTAATTAGGAATAGCTCCAGCATCTCTATTGACACGAGCTCAAAAATGAATATTTACAACAGATTGTCTGGTTAAAACTAAATGTTCCAGCGAAAAGTAATAAATCGGATACAGAGTTGTAAAATCTAGTTTTGATATTTGTAATCCAGTATCACATTTCGATCACGACCCATGAATGACATAAGACGATGATACGCACGTGCTACATGATTTTGAACATAATTTAACAAAATATCCTCAGATGGTTCTTGATGTCCATTTATTCTTAGTGAACCCTCAGAAACACCGAGATTATCAAATATCATAATAATGTGCGTTTGCGAATTTACTCGTATAATATCTTGAAATGCAATAGATGTGTGTCGCGGTGCAGAAACACCTTGCTGAGAAGCTATCTGCCATGTAAATAAACCGTTAATATTACTCTGGATAGCATCTGTGGTCATTGCTAACCATGATATCGCTGATTTACCACCTTGATCCATACAAGAAAGTAACCGTTGTTCTTCAGATATCGAGGGGAATATTACTGACATCCACAGGAAAAGTTTTGTTAGTACTACAATACCAGGATCACCAGCGAGTCTCCATATTGCATCATCGTCTTTACTTTTCCTACGAGTACGACTGTATCTTTAGCTCTGAATATAACCTTTCGTACATGTGTGCAGAATCCAAAGAATTTGACAGTGGAATTGCACATGAAAATAATCTCCTACTTCCTTTTAAGATCGCTCGACGTGATCTAAATCCTAAGTTGAAATCTGGATCTACATTAATAACCATTCTCTCTACATCCGCATCTGCGTTTCTGGCAAAATTTCTTGGTCGTCCTATTTCATATTGTTGGTATTCTGGAGAATTGGCGGTGTCTTTTACAAACATCATTGATGGACTAGCTGATCTTGAGAAATCGTCACTGTATCTTGCAAGACCAAGTATTGCTGTAGCAACGTCAACGTCTTTTTGAATTAATTCTATATTTGTTTCCGTCAATCATGTACGTAGCGCTATCAAACAATGCCATAATACCATTATTAACAAAATGCAAGACTAATATAGTCTGCATATGCTGCTGGTGGTACAGGATTAGCGTTATTTAAAACTTCACCTTCAATCTCAATCAATGCTACAGCGAGTAAGAAATATCTACTTGTATCCTGAACCTGTAGTTCGATTCGTCCACTCTGATCTGGAATTCGTGCGTCTTAAGAATAATACTGATAATCGCGCACCGACTCATATTTGAGAACTGGTGCGTCCATGTCAAATGCAGGATCACTTATACTCTTGAACATCTTTATTATTATCATCTTCGTCTAACACGAAAACCACTTCGGGAAGTGAGACCACTTCCTGCTATCAGACTAGCGGTTATATTTTTTTCTTTTTCCGACACTGGGACATCAACTAACTTCGCTAATGTTTGACTAGCGGCTTGATTTATTATTTACTTGCACTTGCAGGCATCACTTCAGTGCTGGGCAATTTCACTGGTTGAGGTCGGACGGCTTGTGGTTTATGTACGAATCGCGTTAGTCTATCTTTGATCGTTGAGAATGCTTTGATAGCAAGGTTACCAGCAGCTTCTATACCATTTTCACGAACAACGTCAAAAGATTTAATACCCAGCTGTTTTGCAACAGGTATTGCTTTCGGGGCCATTCTTCTAAATAGACCCTGAACAATATAACCTAGTCCATCTCCGTAGGTTGCTTTTTATACTGGTAATCGAGAGTTTATTGCCCTAACCATGGTAGGTCCACCTTGAGCACCATGCACAATCATTTTATTATTAATTGACTTTATCACAAAGTGTACCTAATGATTGTGACTTAGTCACTATAATAATCGTCAGCAATTTCATTAATGAGAGACTGATACACATTAATATCCATAATACCGGCATTAAATAATCGTTTACAAATATCTGATGCTTCATTAATAATTTCTGATGAATTATTACCAGCACGTTTTCCTCCAATGAGGATTTCTAATCGATCAACATCAGCAAGGACATTATTGGGACAAGTAATAAGACCACTTCCTAGACCACTTCCAGTTGCACCAAGAGAGTCTTGAAATTCTTCTTCTTCCTCTTCAGTTCGTTTCGGTGGTAGTTTTTCCTGTTTTAGTTGTTGTAGCTTTGTTGTAATTGTCGTTATGCTTGTTGTGGTGATGGTGGTTTAGGTTGTCGTGGTGCTAGTTTATCTAGTGGTGGTAATCTAAGTTGTGGTGATGGTATTAATTCTGAATAATCACTAGATGATTGTTCAAATGATTTCTGTGGGTTTCTTTGTTTTAGATGTTTTTCTCCTCTCTTCTTGATTTGATTAAATTATCAATTTCCTTAGCATATTCCTGATATGATGGATCATCAGCTCTAGATTGTTTAACATCCATATATATGCGATATACAATACTTTTTGCCACTGTTCACGGGTTTTAATATCTTTTTCGTGTCCAGGTTTCATTAATTCACCTCTTCAACTAAAACTATCCACAGCAAATTTAGCTAATTGATCTAGATTTATAAAGTTCTTAATTGACTGAATAATATCTTCATCAATTTTATCTGTTAATTCAACTGCTGGTTTTAGGAGTACTACAGCACCTTATTCTGCTTGGTCTGCATCCTTAGGTATTTCCAGGACTAGCATCGAAGCAGCTATTTCGGCTGGAAGTTTTTCAAAAGTCTGTTTTGCTTTCTTAGTTCTTTTTGCTATTTTTTTCAATTGCTTCAGCTGTTTTCTCTAACACAGATTGAATATCTTTAGATGTATCAGTAATAGGTTTAAATAATTGTTTTGTATCCTCCTCAAATTCAACTTGAGATTCATCACGCGATTTTAATTGTTCCTTAACAGAATCACGAGCAGGTAGATATTTTTTTAATTGCCTCTAATCGCCCTCGAGCTAATTTAGCTGAGTGTAGTTCTCCAATACTCAATATTGATAATATTTATAATGGCTGTTTAATTCATAGCAGCCGAGAGGGTGAAGAACAACAATTGAGTCGCTTTACTCGTAAACAAAATCGCCTGACAAAATCAGAAAAATACGTCAACAAAAATAAACTAACCAAAGATTTTATTATACGATTAAATACATAATCGTGTGGAAAGAGACTTTGGTTTAGCGTAGTTGAAGTTTTATTTTCTCAGCCCCTGCAGGAAGCTTTATTTTGTTTAAAAAAACGTCTCAGGCAAAGTTGTCTGTTCACCCTCTCTGCTGCTAATGGAGGTGGCTCACGCAGAGAACAAATGGGTTGTTTGGATACAGAAATTGGAGTTCTGGACCAGAGGTAATTACACCAACGAAGAAAAATCTATGTTTTTTGGACCACTCAGGGGGGTTCTGGGCCAATCGGTAGTTATTTCAGCTCTACTTCTGGACGACGATTGTGTTGTATTAGAGGTGTGATTGCAGTATAACTAAGACATCTCTACCATGAAGCGTAATTTTATTGGTCGATTGTGATCTAGTGATGTTCACATGAGTATTCTAATAGTTGAATTAATTGAACAGGAGTTCAAGGAATGGCTGAAGAAAGGAGCTTATAACGTATGCAAATAATGATTTGAGCTATGATCCTGATATAATATATTGTGAGGAGAAAGAAGACGATTATGACAACGAGGAATTGGTGAGGCGTAGCTATAGTCATCAGTGGCCGTTGAAAAGTGAACAAAAACTACATACAAATAAATTGAAGCGTTTTGATTTGTGAGCACCTCAGCGAGATCGTTTTAATCAGTTACTGAATAGAATGACTTAAGTTCAGTTGAAGTGCTGTGTCAAATTCATGAAATTTGATATATGTTCAAGCGTATATTTGAGAGGATTGGTCTTCACCAGCATGCAGGGAAATGTAAGACAGTATATATATATATATATATATATATATATATATATATATATATATATATATATATATATATATATATATATATATATATATGAGCATAGGCTAGGCGTATGATAAACTTATTTCGAAGGCGTTCGAGTTTGAGATATTTGCTTCAGTGATACAGGTAGAATCAACGAGTTGAATTGTTCTAAATAACCGAACAATCTGTCGAGTTATTTTTTTTTTGCTGGAGAGTAGAGTTAATTTGCTGCAATCCCAGCTCATCAAAAGATACCTGTATGGGATCTTCCAAGAAGTCGTTGAGAGTTTATATGGCCGGAATGGATTTTGAGTTGTATATGCTACAAAAAATTATTTGGTCCAGTTGGGGGGTGTTGGTACCCATTTTAGAATGTAATTGTCCGCTAATTCTGATGTGGTCACTTACTTTGAATTTGGATCTACAAAAGGCGTATGTTGCTTTTTTGTCAGCCAAATATACTTCTGTGGGATACCTTTCATGCTTCGGTGACATGTGTGATTTTATTGGTCAACGATTTCTGGCAAAAGTCTAAGTATCTTGTTTAATTATCTCTGGTAAATCTCTTTCACATCGATTTGTGACAGTTCTGTTAAACCGATCTAAAACGGTTGTTTGGATTTGATTGTGTTTGCTGTGCAGGTTAATATTATTTTTAAGCACGTTCTCTGTTAAAGTCTCTTTATGTTATGCCTTTCCTTCAGCGTCCCTTATCGCGCATGGTTCCAGACAGATGGAGTCCTTTTAAGATGTCAAGCAATCCTGGAAGTAACGATACAGCGATACCTGCTAACAGTGGTTCGATTTGTCATTGTTTGGACCGCTGTGCCTCAGACAAGCTAAGAATGATGCATTTTCATTCAGCAGTGCATTCGGCTACCAAGGTGGGGTAGCATAACTCGCTCAGGTTACTATGAATGCCGACACTTTAAGCCTGGTCGATAATGGCCTTTTATGCATAGCTTCTACATCGATGCTTTTATACTGTTGTGGTGACATCGTTAAATCTACTGGCAGGAAAGTTACATTCGAGCTCTTTTACTGGTTATAACAAGGAGTTGATGCGGATGTGAATGCGAGGCAGATTAAGATGTTAATACACATGCTTTTTTCTTTCTTCGTTTCTGAGCTGTGTTTTCAGTTGGCATGCCACGATCAAGTATCTAATAAGCTTTTCTGCTGGATTAGTGGCGAATGTTCACGATGTGGTCAACAGAGCAGCAGAAAATGCGGTGTTGCTCACGGTAAAATTTCACGGTAAATCTGGTCAACGTCGATTCCAGTTCTTGTATGTGAGTCGTTGATGAAGTAATTTGAATCATCCAATGTAACAACCACATCATGATGAATTTCGCATGTCCCGAACTTTTTCTAGCACCAGCATGTGCGTGACGCTTCTGATCACCGTTCGGATTTCCATACAAAGGTACAAGATACTGTAAATCAATGAGAGCTAGTCGATCTAGGAATTCCAAGTTACAAGAAGAGGAACGTACTTGTACCAAGGTTTATAAATTAACTTTCTCACCAGAATCGATCCTGCATGTTTGATGTCATATCAGCGGCTGCTCTGTACAGGATAACTTTTGCGGTTGAACAGGATTATTGGCGATCTTTTCGAACGGAATAATAATATACTTTTCAGGCAGAACAAGTTAACGTCAAATCCTTTTCGATATCGTTCGGGTAAAGTGACATGGCATTAAAAATGGCATTAAAATGTGTTTGGACACCGAAGTCGGTGCGGTGTAGCAGTGGTTGAATTCTTTTGCGGTGATACCACAGCAAAAGGTCTCTCGTTATCGCATCGATGTCCTTGTTGTGTACTCCTGAAAATAGCACAAAGCATCCCATGTTAGACTATACCGGATGTATTTAAGCATATTGTTGTACGACTGAGTGAGATAAATGATGTTAAGCGGTTTTCCGCGACAGCAAAAAATACTCGCAGATCTTGTTTATATTATACAGTCGATTTTAATATCGTCGAACACGATGATCATATTTGTGTTCGAATCATCCAGTTCTTCTACGCGTTGTATCTGATCCAGTGTACCTAGGGTGAAAATAACTTCTTAAATGGAATCGTCAGCAAAGCAGTCCTGTATTTGTCCTGCACAGAACTGAGTGTGTACATAATCTCGGGATCGTACATCAACAGTTCGCTCATGATCATGTTTACAACCAGTTTTGGTTTTACAACGACCGGTCGGTCCCACAATTATGTGATAGTAATCAAACAAATATGCTGGTTCGCTTTCGTTTTCGTCTTTGTGTCGAAATTAATAATGATAATATTTTATATAACTCACCATCATGTCATACACTTCCTGTGGTACTAGTGGGATCAGGA
The DNA here is from genome assembly GCA_016746295.1 of Potamilus streckersoni. Taxonomy (NCBI): domain Eukaryota; kingdom Metazoa; phylum Mollusca; class Bivalvia; order Unionida; family Unionidae; genus Potamilus; species Potamilus streckersoni. The sequence continues at coordinate 505,573 of JAEAOA010000803.1, read as the reverse complement.
AGCTGTTATACGAATCAGAGTGATCTGGATAAAAAGTCCACCAGGTCGAATATTCCATGCATGGTAATCTCAGCATGAGCTGTCACAATATCGTCAATCTCAATGACGTGAGTTACAAACCCACTGACGCCAATGCCGCACGATACTTTCACATGATCTGACTCGAGCAGACTGAATTGTCGCCGAGAGGCAGAACTCTCGCAGGTAGCTTAAACATGGGTGGACGGATCTTATATGGACTTCGAGCGTCGACCTGACATTCTCTAGTATCGTCGCAGTCTGAATCTTCGGCCGATCAAGTATGAAAAGAAAGGATAAAACTCTCACCGGTCAGTTAGACTTAGAAATACTTTAAAAGGACTTATAGCCACATGGGCAACTACCGATAAGACCCAAGCAATATCTTACTTGCAGTTGGACTCGTTTGGTGGTACATAATTGTGAAGGACAGGGGGAACACTCACAGGAAATTTCCCCCTAGTGACTTGGGATAAAATCGCAATGACATATTACCTTCCGACAACTAATAACAATAACGAAGTGTCCACAAAATGTACATGAATACATTACACTTCAGAAGTGGTGTATGATACATTACAATGCTGACAGTAAACACAGGAAATCCATGTGGCGTAGTGGTATCGGCGTCATGGACATTTTCTACGTCTTTTAGAGTTTATAATGCATTTGCTCATCACATCGTACCCATGACCGCTGGAAGCGAGTGGGCGAATGACGTAATTTGTGGCTAAAAAAACAGTTACCGCAGTCAGGTGCTATCTGGAAATTTCAAGTGCATGGACGATCCTTTGTGCAGAGAGAATCCTTATGTGGAGCATAGAGGGAATATAATCCAATATAAAAGCAGATTTGCGTTATAACGGTGCAGCAACTATATGAAAAACCTTACTTGAATTTGGCATCGCCAACACTTACACAAAGTATTCCACGTTTTATTTTACAAAGCTCGCTTAAAAGATACGGGCTGGCGCTATTTTTATAATTCTACCATGGAATAACTAATGTAATACTTGTCCATGGGGGAAATGGTCAAAGTGGCAATGAACAGTTCTTGTTCGATGATACTTATGGTCAAGATCCTTCTTCTGCTGGAAATGTCAATTACGTGCTCAAGCATACCACGGGAGATCCTTCCGATATCAACCAGGTGTGAAACACGCGTAACTGATCGCTGGAAACTGCTCTTGAACGAATGAAACAAGATGCCGTGAAACTATATAATATTTACGAAGGGAGCATATGTCAGCATCAGCTCAGAGATGCCATCGATAGCTATTTTGTCTTCTTCGACGGATATTCATGTAGAGGTGCTTCTGACGATGACATACTTGCTGAAAAACAGCTAGGATATGCTTCTGTTTTGGAAACTCCTAATATAGGTCGTGATCATTCAGGGATACCAGGTGGATCCAGTTTTAAGTATGACGAACTCGTGTGAAAGTTGGCCATCGTCAATGGAAAGTTTGCTCATGTACTAGTGTTTTTTTCAGGATGGGATTCAGGAAATGAACCTTTTCCAGAACGAATATCTCCACGTACAAAAGTTAACATAATTAAAGTAGAAAGGGCTGCAGACAGTTCTATGATTATTCTCATTTTATCTCTGAACGTCAAAGGAAATATGGTTTTGCTTCATGAAATTTGACCGAGTCATCCGTTATGGGTCAAAGGTTTTGGCATTACACTGTTGTTACGACCCTGCAGTTAATGTATGCGTGTGTAAAGGAATGAATTTTATTTAAATCTTTTTATTTCATTTTATTTCATTAAATGTAATTATTAATATGATTATAATATGATCAGTCTATTATGTTGTAAAACATCGTACTTGAGTCGTAAATGTGACTCTTGTGAGCACGTGCTGTGAATGATAACACATTCATTGCAAGTAAACATTCAGTAATAGCTATGAAAACGATTGGCAGATACTTGGTCAGGCTTTCCTAATGTCCAGAAGTATTACGAAATTGCATGCGTCCTCGTGCGCGTGTAATTCAAAACAACGTACTAGCTTCGTTTATATACAGAGGTATTTGTAAGACGTTGAGAGTCACGGACAGAGAGTCGTGGTCGAGAGTCATACACATTCGTAGAGTCGTAGAGTCGCACAACTTCTATTACCTTAAAATGGTATTTTTGTGCTAGAATAACTTGTCTATTTGTATGTCTACGTAGAACAACATATTTTGTTAGAGGAACTAATTTTATTTATTTTCTTCTGATTAATTGTTTTCCTGGAGAACAACGTTACTGATTTGAACAAAGACATTTTCCCGATAATATTATAAATTAGAACGAAACAACACAAACTGTGTTTTATTGTGTATATTCTGGAATTTTCTGTCAGCCTTCGTCTGACGTGGTCATCCGCCATTTTGGACCGGAATTGAACTTCACACTGTGTTTAGAACTTTTTATAGGACTTATGTTTCTATTTTGAACAAACAATTTTGGATCATTTCTGTAAACCGTAAGTCTTCTTTAACATATTTATATTATTTCATGTTTTCTAGGAAAATAAATTATTTTTGTTAACATTTACAAAGCTTGTTGTCTTCACTCTTTCTTTTATGTTGCTTTGAACGAGCCGATACGTGACACTGTAACACGTCCTCCCATGCCATGGACAGAAACACAACTGATCCCAATGGATTATATGCAGTAATAAAATTCACTGTTGTGCGTGTTTTATATCTAATATCTACTGTAGCTCGTGGCTTTAGCTTTGTACACTTTTGGGTTTTCAATAAAGATTTGAAAGCAGTCAATTATTATCGTCAAACGGGGAAAGTACATCTTGAAAACATTGGGTAAAGATGTAAAATTATTATATCGGTCTAGCCAGTGAATGAAAAAACCATACTGAGATTCTATTAGATTCACCCATTAATAAAATGTATCAATCACATATCTCTTCCAAAGATCGCACTGATCAGCCAAATATTTAAATGTTAGATTTTGTCTCAATTGGATTAATGTAATGAAATACTGTTACATGACAAGTACATTTCCTTGTTTCCTTTAAAGTAATTATGGAACCCAAAACAAAAACTGTTTCTGAAATATATCACATGATAACCCTGTATAGAATTTGCATTTATCGTCATTGTACCTTATTAGTTCGATTGAAAGCTGCAGTCTTTTCAGCTTTGCTTCATTGTCTAATTTTGTTTTACAAGCCATGTTTATTTTAGATCTCAGGTTGTCAATTTCATCCATAAGCATTTTCCTTTCTATCTCTTATAATGGATGGGTAAATTCAAGCACTTCCTGCCTGTCTTCCACAGGTGTATACTTTACCATTTTATTCGTATTTATGCCATCATTTACCATCATGAGCTCCATACCTGAACTGTTTAAACTCACACTTTCCCAATTCTCCTGTTTTTCTTCGTATTTAATCTTGAGCCTTTTTAAACATTACTGTTATCCAGGAAACGAAATCTCTTCTGAGCCGAGCTTTTGTCGATTCAATCACTTGGCTCTCTTCAATGATGAATCTGCAGTCCTAATATAATTGCTGGAGATATAGTCTGTATGATATGAATTAAAATTGTGTTACTCTAAAAATTTAAAAAGGTTATTTAGGAATATTAACCATTTAAAAGAACTTTAACTAGTCATACATGTTATGAGATAATGCTCAAACTGTAACATATATGTACAGATTTCATAAATTATGTATTTATACTTATTAAATTAGTAAACAATATTTTTGAAAAGAATTAGGCACTTTAAGCTACATGTAACGTCACTGGCATGAACAGTTACTGACTTCCACTGAGGATAAAACGAATAACGAACATATTCACATCAAGTTAATAAACGGTATTTCAAGTTAATATAAGCCATAAATACACATAATTCGTTCAACTCTGGTTTTCTCATTGAGTTTAATGTATCTCAGATAAAATGTTTGCTACATATGAAGACATATTTTGTGGTTGGAATCCATTCCTATCCATCAGAATTCTTGCGGCCACACACATTTACTAGGCGAGCCCGTCTCTGGATTCTTTACTGCATCAGGAATCGTGAAAGATGACACATTTTCCTTTTGCATATGACGGTAATTGCTAACCCATCAACACTGCAAATCTAAGGAATATCTTAAAATGTACTATAACGGTCTCCCAAACATTACTCAAGCAACTAGAACAGTACGTCGGTTGTTTTCACCTCGGCGGTCGTATTTATGCACTAAGGTGAAAAAGTGCCCGGTTTTCCTACCCGACCTATATAACCACAGGTTTAGAGAAGAGCTACATTGATGAGCTGTGGAAGCAAGAGATGACAAAGCATTTAATAAAAAGATACTCACAAAACACATATTACCTAACGGTAACAGTTAACCAAAACTAATAGAAAATCATGATGATAGTAACGTCCCCTCTCATCCACCCACAATATAACTAGAGGTGAGACAATCCGTCTGTAAAGTTGAGATGATAAATTTTTACTGTAACTGCCGTTTTATTTGGTGTTTTTAACTTTGGACACCTCTTAGATTCACTGGTAGGTGACCAGACAGACATTGCAAAGATTGCACATTCATCCGAGATAATAAACAATATTGTAAATAACTATTTACGCCAAAGTATACATAAAAAGTCAAATTATTATTGTGTATGTCTTTACAGATACCTATTTGTATTAATTTGAATGTGGTATGTACATTGCCAGATTACACATTAAGCATACTAGTCATTTGCTAAGGCACCAGCCCAACAGGGGCAACAGATAAAATATAATTATTTGCTGATGATAAAATTGAATGAATTATATTTGATCATTTCGATCTGGGTGTACGAGTATTTTGATTTGGAATAGTGGCACCACTGGTATATTCAGCCGTTTTAGCTTCTGATATGATTTGTTGTTGATTTCAAATTCAGTAGAGGAGGTGGGGTGCTATAAAATTTTCAGTGATGAGGGCCCAGGAACACATTAATCTTGTAATTGTTAGGTCTTATCGTTCTCTCCCCTAATGTCAGACAAACAAGATGACATAATAATGGAAACTACAATATGATTAAAAATTCAAATTATCAAAACTATTATTTGTGTTACAATATAAAAGGAGCCAGAAAAAACTGATGACAAATAGTGGTCAGAGTATAGGAAAACAACTGATTTGATTCCGTATTGTCATATTCATATTCTGGAATAGATTAAGAAGTCTAAGTAGATTGCTTTCTATGTCAACGCATCATTTGCCCATCTTTTGTAGTCAGGAAATATGGGCACAACACCCAACAACCCAATCGCCTACCTTGCAGGTACAATGCCATCTTTTGATGGAGTCCATGGAATATTTCAGATTGCATTGGATCCACAGCGAATGGATTTTATTTTTTGGAGTGGCGAGTCTGGAGTTGTACATTTAACAGACCTGAAAAATCCATGATGACATAACCTCATAGTGCTCGACCTCTGTGAGCTACTCATTTGTTTACCTTGGAGCCTGTTTGACTTGATAAATGTCCATAGTGATGTCATGCAGGTAATCAACAGATATCCTGGTGAATTGTACAGTTTCTAAGTGGATGCGTCCATCATATTGTACAATATCTTCTTATTCAGCAAGTTGTTCTCTTCAACCAGGATTCAAACCTTATTCAGTTACAATAACTGATTCATTTTAAAGCCAAATAAAGTGGAAACAGTCATCATTGGATTAGGAATAAGAAACATCAAAGTTATGACATGACTGTTAATTCGTTTTCTTCACATTTTCCACAAGTGATTTAATATCTGCACTTGCAACGTTTTGCAACTTGCAACTTGCAAACTCTTGTGTTGCAGTGATAGATCGCAGGGATTCATTAGTGAAGTAGAAGTTTTCCAAACGGAATTTGCAACAGCTATTATTTGACATGATACAAATAATACACTCTGCAAATGACTTGGTTATGATACATATTGGAACATTAACAAAGTGAATTTGGTTCCCACATCGCCTTTTACACACAACACAATGTCTACGCGATCTTGATATCGATGGAATTGAAGTTGAATTGATTGTTGGTTTTTTATTGCAGCATTCGTAAGTGTATACCATTCGCCAAAACGTCATACCTGACTTCAATTATCATTTGTTGTGTGTTTTTCATATATTTGCAAGCAGTAACTTTGGCAGTCATATTTAGTCTATAAAGATACGCATAGCCAGCGAATTATATTAAGTCATTTCTTGTGGGGATGGAGCCAGGAACTGATTTTATGAGCAGTATCTAAAGCGATACAAATCGGCATATTGTTATTAATTATTGTTATTAATTTTATTTCTTTTGTATAAATTCTTGTGTCAACAAATTTTGCCATGTTACACACCAACATTTTCTATTTCAGAATTGTTTTGGTCTGAAGATATTGAATGCTTGATATATTTTATGGTTAGTGCCAACTCTTTCCGACCCGCATCATGTTTTTTCCCACTAAAAAAAATATAGGTAGATGGACATTTCTTTAGATATTATTATTAATGCCGTTATTATTATTATTATTATTATTAGTAGTAGTAGTAGTAGTAGTAGTAGTAGTAGTAGTAATAGTAGTAATAGTAGTAGTAGTAGTGGTAGTAGTAGTAGTAGCAGCAGTAGTAGCAGAAGTATTAGTATTTTAATGGTAGTAATATTAGTCATAATATTGGTACTTATATTCTTTGAATACAAGATTTTGATCTGTAATAGTCATTATATTTATGATTAGTGTTGTTATAATTGATAAGTGGATAAAGGTATGACGATATCATTTAATGAAATAAAGAAAATATGCCATTGCAATGGATTTGAAGTATTCAGATAAATACATTAAACAGACTTATTTTGCTTATTTTATTTTTTGCAGGTCTGAGGTTAGGAAATATACCATTATCTTTTTTAATTAACAAACCATAAATCAATTCTATCACTCATTAGCTTCTTTCCTGACCTCTGCAACATGTTTCCCACTATTTGGGAACAAAATGTGCAATTTCTAATTTCGGTAATTTTCAGTCAGTCCAAAATCAGTGTTTCTAGATTTGGAGAAGTGACTTGTAAAATATAAAAACTTTTGATCATTAAACAATTTAGCATAACAAACATGTATTAAATAATTATACTATATAACTATGGAATAGCAATCCCTTCGCATCAATGGTTCCATCACAAACATGTTTTTGATGCAAATATATAGTAGTAAATACAAAAGGCGTTTTCTGGCTGAAACCTCCTTTCAATAATTGATTCTTGTGAAGTCCACCACCCACCTGACATATTCTCCAACTTTTATTACCCCCACCCCAGACCATCTCTGATAATTGTCAGGGTTAATTTTATTTTGAAGTGATTTACACTTTAACTTTACATAAAATATCATGGCAGTTTATTATTGTCAGATACATGTTTGAGATCATTGTTCACATACAATTACATGTCTCCTCATCACCATATTTTTGATGATTATTTTCATACCTGCTATCTCTCATCGGTAGAATATCTTTAAACATGCTGTTAATAATAAGAAACTTGCGTATTAAATCGTCCATATCACATTTCATACCTCGCAAATAAAGCCTTATCTCATTGATTACATGTTTGTATGCGATACTCTATTTTGAAGGCATATTTTTGTCTCATGTCGAGGCCAAATATTTATAAATTGTTGCAAGAGAAAAAAAAACACCTGATATTATTAACAAAAACGGGTTTAATGATGCTACACTCAAAATTATGCCAAAGTCATTCATTGACGTGGTGAATATGATGTTAACCGAAGTATTTTGCTACAGTAATTCTAGCATTGTTTTTCACGCCAAAGTTTGTTATGATAAAATTTATAATATTGCATTAATGAGTCCACATATTGTTTTGAAAATTCATCTGAAATATGAATGAAATATATGACCTGTATTTGTTTCATTATACAATATTTTTACAATTTCTACGCAATAGTAAATGTTATAGCACCAACATTTAAATCAAGAAACTCACGTAACTTATTATTGTTAGGATCAGCATGAAATCTTTATAGTCATAAACATATGATGAAGTATCATTGTGACGTTGA
>JAEAOA010000803.1:375000-492500 GCA_016746295.1 Potamilus streckersoni | reverse complement strand
ATATTGGACGCGCTGTCCAGTCCCGTACTGATAGCCCTATTAGCATGCTTGAAACATTTATCTGTCAATACGTTCCTGTGTAGGGAAGGGAGTCAAAGCTCAAAAAAAACCAATATGCCTGATTCAGTTTACTTTGACTGTTGTTGTGCTTTAAGTTTCAAGTTTACAGCAGCACACCTCCAACACTAAACCTAATGTTCCTGGTTTGATTCGTCTTTTATTGCGTTTAAAAGAATTCCATAATATCTTGAGATGCAGATCAAGCAAAAAGCATACTCAGTTTTTCAATGATATCCTCTATACAAATAATGAAGATGTAGGCTCAGTAACCCAGATACATTCTCCACTAGTGAATGCAAATTAGCATTATTATCGTAAATGAAACAGGTATTTTTCTCAGGTTCTACATCGCTGCATATGAAAAGATAAAAATAACAAAACTTAGCAAGATAATGTTTCTTTGATATGCACGAGTACACTTATTCTCAATCATAAATAAAGATATAATATTATTAACAACAAACAAAACCTTGGTGGTATGTTTTATATTTTATTTATCCATTGAAGCATATAACTAACTAGATGATCTTGTACATCAAATGTATCACCATGTAAACAAGTTTCAGAGTAAAATAAATAAATGGAGCAACAGACACTTACAAGCAGCTCGGTAAGTAGTGAACGTTCTATCTTACACAACGTGAATTTTTCACCTCTCCCTGCATAATTATCAACTCAGAAAATTATGCATACTAAAATCGCCAGGTTTTATTTTGGTAACAATATGTTAGCTTTTCTTATCCCAACTCGAGACCACTTTGTAACCATTGAATCCTAAACTAAAGAACACCGAGTTATAGACACGCTTCCAGAAAGTGTTCAATTTGAACCAAAAACACAGTTTATTACTATACTGCTGCATAAAAAACATACACCAGTCCTTCAGATTTGAAACATTTTAAGCTATTAGATTTGTTGTTGGGCTTAACGCCATTTTTCAGCACACATTTTTCATGGCGGCCAGTATTAATGGTGGAGGAAGAAACCGGGAAATCACCGGAAAGAACCACCGACACACGAGAAGTTACTGGCAAGCTTTCTCACATATCCACTTTCGCCAAATCCTAGAATCGAACCCAAGCAGACAGAGTTGAAATGGCAGTGATCGGTAACGGACAGCGCTTTAGACCACTCGGCCACTCGGGGCCCCTAAGCTATTAGATGAAATACAAACAAATAAATCAGTTTTGCCTTCTTAAGTAATGACTATAGTTGTGCCATGTAAATCTAACATTTAGACCTATTAGATAAAACATCATGTGTCAGTTATGATAATAATATTTAGACCATTCAATCAAATATATTGTCTTGAAAGAAATAAAAAAGAAGTAATTCAATTGAAAATGTAAACCCCACCCAAACAATAACAATGATACACCAATGCTGCTGACTATACCATTTGAACGGAATCACGTACAGACCTTGCAAACTTATAAATATGCTTAGAAAATTTGCACACATGAGAATGTGTCTAACCTAATACTGGTTTGTAAATAACGGTGGCTGAAATATTGTATAAGGCAAGTTAAATCTTTATTTAGTCATAAGTATCTGAATTCTCTTGTCGGTGTATTAATTATTTATGACAATGGACTGGGGCACTTGGTCCAGACTGGAAGTAATATGAATTAATGGTGTATGTTAGTGTGTGTGTGGTTGTGAGAGAGAGAGGAGAGAGAAGGTTTTGTTGTTGTTGGGCTTAACGCCATTTTACAGCACACGACAGGTTATTCATGGCGGCCAGTATTTATGGTGGATGAAGAAACCGGGAAATCACCGGAAAGAACCACCGACCCACGAGAAGCTACTGGCAAGTTTTCTCACATATCCACATTCGCCGAATCCTAGACTCGAACCCACGCAGACAGAGGTGAGATGGCAGTGATCCGTAACAGACAGCGCTTTTGACCACTCGGCCAAGAGAGAGAGAGAGAGAGAGAGAGAGAGAGAGAGAGAGAGAGAGAGAGAGAGAGAGAGAGAGAGAGAGAGAGAGAGAGAGAGAGAGAATATATGTGTGTGTGTGTAATTTATATTTCTAACGCAGCCTTAAAATTATCCCGGAAACCCTGCTGACTAATCTTAATACTAACCTCTTAATGCTGAGCGCCAATCGTGGCATCTGAGAGCACCGTTTTTTAAAAGTCTTTTTTAAGACTCGTTCGGGGTTCGAACCCATATCTTCTTGTATCAGAGGCAGACGCACTAACAACTTAGGCCACTGGAGTGGTCTGCTTAAATGGCTTTATAATATTATAGACATAAAACAAGACAATAATTATTCTATATTCAATAAATATATTGCCTATGTGTACATCAAATCACCTACTCCCTCATCTAAAAAAAATATAAAAAGAAAAGTGATAAATAAATGGCTGCTCTAGGAGATAGAATGATGAAAGTTTGTAATACTTGTGTAAAATGTATGACACTATCTTTCAACATACGTGAATATATCACTTAAAATTGCCTATGGATTGGTACTTAATAAATAAAATGCCACGGTCGCTAATATTAGTTTCTTTAAATAGTATATAATCCGTATTGAAGAATGCAATTATTTCATAGGATCCACAAAGTCAACTACGTTCGTTTCACCCATTTGAACGTATCGTCATCATAGCAACAGTTTACACACTCAAGACTGTATGAGAGATAATAGCCCTATGATTGAAAAGCAAAATGCAGACGTACTCTGAAAAGACCATGTTAATAAAAGCAACATAGAAAAAGAACGAAGCAATTAGTATTTGCACTCACTGATTAAAAGAATAATGTTTGGCAAATTAAAAACTGTGAGCAGATAAATTAAAACTTTTGAAAGTAAGTGCTACTACTAACGCTGCCTGTATTTGTTTTCAAAACACTGCTCCTTTGTTGCTTAAAACACACGAAGTATGTTGAGTTTTAAAAAACACTAAACTGTAGATTTGTGACAAATATTTAAAGGAGACCAGAAATCTATGGAAATATTGGACACTATTAAACGCAATATATAAGAAACCCTTATTCGGAAGTATCATCTGCGACCTTAATGCCATTAAGTCAATATTAGCATATCTTCAAGGAGCTGAATTTCCGTGATATCATATGCAACAATCCCGGGCCTATTCCGTTGCTTTCGTGATGTGACGTCATAGTAACCACTCCAGCATCCCGCCTTGCAGTTGCCAGAGCAAAAGACAATTTCATTTTACGTTGCTTACGGGTGTAATATCACATTAAGCAAAGTCTTTGGACAACAATTTTTTTCTCCAAAAGAGAAATACACAAAGAATATATGGATACATTATTGCTAGCGAGTCAATTTCAAAGTAACACCATACCATATTTTCAAGATATTGACATTTACACCTTAGCACAGCACAATCTAAATCAAATTACCACTGTGCTATGTGGAATTGAGATCAGATATAATTCAGATAGAAGCTTTGTTAAAAAAAGATTCTAAACCCCTAACACAGTCGTGTTTCAAGAAAACACAATTTTCAGTGATCTCAAGAAATGGTAAACATTTTTTTTTAAAAAGCGTCAATAGATCCATACAGTCTATGCATGTTACACGTTGTATGTATTAACGGTAATCTGTAATGATTGGAACTGATATAAAACTTTCCCTTGGACAGTTTAAACAGCAGCAATTAAAAGAAAAGTTATCAGGTATAAAATCAAAGTTTCACATCAACTGGCTAACGGTAGAAATTAGGGAGAGGCGACTATTGACACCACCTCTTCCCCATATGAGGTAGCGTCCATAGAACACACCAATTCTCCATATTGTTCCACCGGGATAAACCCCTTTCTTCATATTCTGATACGATGTGTCTAAACTGCAAAATAATTGACGGTTTGAATTAAGTACACAAGCAATAAAGCTAGTGTGACTAATTAACAGTTAATCCTTATCCTTGCATTTATTCCGACATAATTCAAAGAAACCTTTTTCGATAGTGTGTGTAAGAAAGCACCAGCAACTTATTGGCAATACACCCACTTCACCATATATAATTATGAATATGTCTCGGAAGCAGATTAAACTTTTGAATGTGCAACTAAAATCTAGTCTCCTCTTGTCTGTCTTGCTTTCCATGTTTATGTTAGTGTTCCAGGACTAACTAGTATTGCGTCACAGGACCACGTGATTTGTCGTCTCATCAAAACTCAGAAAAAAACTGGACAATTTACGGAATTGTGGTATCTTACGCGCAATATAATCACTACCCACCTGCTATATTTAATTTATAAACGTTACAGTCGAATTCGAATTTCTTAAGAATTACATACATAAAAGAAAATGTTTCATTTCTGGTCCCATTTAAGCCTTGATTAAGCTTGTTATGATTAAATGATGATATAACAAATACATGCATCGAGGTATAAACCAAAACACCAAATGGGGAAAACAAATAGTCTTGGTAACTCTTTGCAAGGATGATGTTTGCAGAAATATACATATTGTATTGCTCGGACAACAAATTACATTATATTGAGAAATTAACATCATATTTGCACCTAGGTGCCCTATGACGGTTTATAGCTCTGCAGAGGACTAGAGTCCCCCCCCTACGATGGCAGAGCTTCCTGTGCACCCCAGTGCTTGGGTGTATATCGGACGCTTAACCTTAGCCTAGACCTCTGACATTTAAGTGCCCTACTTCTAACAAGGCAGAATGCCCCCACGCCAGCCCCAGGAGAAGGTAGCACCACAAAAGCCGCCCAACCAAGCCAGGGCATCGCCGTTGTTGTTGGTTTATACCCCAGGCCCACCTCTGCAAAATATGGCAATGAAAGTGTATTCTTTTCGTAGGCAATATTAATGTAACTCTTTTGCGGGGTGGTGGGCCCAAGGCTCCTTCCTTGGATTCGTGGCTCCATCCTGTGGTTCTCCTTGCAACCAAGTACACCAGCAGCAAGCAAAATCATTGTTCTAATTTATTTCAGGTGTGTCCCGTTGTCGAAGGGGATGGAAGTCCCTAACCATTGCCAAACATGTGTTAGCCACATACGTTTAAAAATAAACCTGAGTTGTGTATTTTCCTAACAATTGAGAGTGAATTATTTTTGTGTACTAGGCGTACTGTTATTGTCAAAATGTTAGTCAAATTAGGTGGTTATCAGGTAGCCTTTTTATAGTTTGCGATCTTAATTTGTTATGTGGGGAGGGTTCAAAAGATAAATTAAAACCAATCATTCCCTTCAGGGCCAGTGGTTGTATATCCAGTAGGGCTCAAAATTGCTAAAGTTGAGCCCAGAAAATGGCATAGAAATTAATGTCTTTCTATTTACTATTGTGAAATCACAATGGTAGTGCGGTATATAATATATACCGTTGCTGCCACAATTCTTCTTCTGTTATTCTACTATTAATATGAACTAATAGTAATTTCTGTATCTTTATTCTTCATTTGTTGTAATTTCTGCATTTGTATTCCTCGGTCGTCGTGTCTTCTTTCTTCTTTCCTCCTTTTTCCTTCTTCTTTCTTCTTATCTTCTGTATCGGGAGCTCCGAGAAACACGTCCGTCCTCTTCGAAGGCTGAGCGGGAAATTGTTGATTGTTGCGGACAACAAATGCCAATTGGAGGCATAAATGTGATGTTCTCGTCGTAGAAACAAAATTCTGAAACTAATCCCAAATAGTTTGAAAACAGTACAAATTAAATTCACGTGGTGTTCCAAAAACGCTTCAGCTATAAATGGAACGTGTTAATATGCCTGTATTGACCTGTGACGTGGATATGTGTCAACAGTATCATGCTTTTATTTATCCTTAAATGAATATCCGTCAAGAATATTAATTTCTGAATCTTCATTTGAAAGACGTTTTGCTTTAAATAACTTAAATAGTCCATCAACAATATTCCGAAATATAGTTCAATGGGACTAAATTTTGGAGATTTGTTTTAATTGATTCCCTAACAGCAATCAAAAGTAAATGTAAACTTCGTCCCAATATCTTATGACATCAAAAAAATATAACGGAATGACATGTTTCAATGATTCATGGAATCGTTCTACTCTCTCATCCCACCCACTCCGGCTTTGAGGGTTATCAGCAGAAGACTTACATTGCTAGATGCCTACTCCATGCATAAATTCCTGAAATATTACAGATATAAAACTATAATAAAGGTTGTCAAAGCTTTTGTTGTATATATATATATATATATATATATATATATATATATATATATATATATATATATATATATATATATATATATATATATATATATACCTTCTGTAGAATGTATTTTTATTCGATAACTTAGCTGGTGATAATGTTGTGGTTTAATTGACTTGCAAAAGAAAAACATTGTTTGGATCAAAATATTGGTCCTTCTGAAATTGAAATCACTGAATTATAAAACACTTGTGAATTTATTTGAGATATGAAAAATGAATCTTGAGAAATAAGTTCATCAGAAATTTAGTCGTTAGTCTGACACATGTATCAGTCGGGCATTTGGTGTGGTCACGTTTGCTTCAACTACTGATTTATCAAACGTTATTGATCATTACGATTTACTTTCAGCTACTCATTATTTTTATTCTAATCAGATTTACAAATGACAATTACTTGTCGAAGAAGATAAAGAGCACGATATCTCCTGTATGATTCTAGGGGCTATTAGCGAAACCGACGTATCAGTGGTACCATCTTGGTATTTTGCGAAAAATAACAATAATCAAGTTTTTCGAAGGAATTCCGAGTCGGGAATGCCCTGACCTACCAGTAGCCGTGAAAGTGTTAAAATGTTTAATATATCACAATGACATTATGCAAAACTCTTTTTATGCTTTCACAATAATCCGGAAATCTTGATTGAGTCTGTGATATGAGCATTAATTAATTTCTATAAAATAATCCAAACAAATGATTCCTCTCAACTTGTATCTAAACAGAACACCAAATACATCTACAGACTGATATTAGAACCAGAAGATAGTGCAATAGGGATTGATTAATTATTCACTTCTTCATCTTATATACAAACTATCGTTCCATATCTATAAGTTTCCAAACGATATATGTTTTACGTCGCAACAGAAACCACCTGACTTAATCATTCAATGCAAAATTATCCTATCTTGTCAACATGCTTATTATTAAGACTGATTGCAATACTTGGATGCACATATTTATTAATCATTTGTAATCCAGTCATACACCTAAAGTAAATACACAATATAGTCATGCATATAGTAAAAATTGAGTTACGTAAAATTTATTTCCTTTCAAATAAAGCACATATTTGTTTTACATTATATTTAAAATGTCTCCAGCGATAGCAAGGTATCCCTCTACTGTCAGTATATCCCTTATCGCATCTCCTAAACTGTTGGTATGAAATTTACAGGACTTTCTAGTTATGTTTGCTCTTTTTCTATGGAGACTATCTATAAAATAAGGATCATTATTAGTTGCAATGCTGAGGATTCTTGACTCACCGTCCGGTGTATGGGGATGCGCAAATCAGTACCAACCGTAAGGTAGTGGCATCTGGAGTAGCATTAAAACTGAATTGAATGTGCAAATAAAAGCGGCCACATTTGCAATGGCAAACCGTTGCAGTATTTATTTGTTCTTTTCCATACGGAATCTAAATCGTTACAAAAAGTATTCTTAGTAATGAATTATTTTTTACTGAAGTCCATTTGTCAGATTCTAAATATACGGATGTAATTTGTTGAAACCAAAAAATATTTACAGTTTTGTCTTCAATCATTGTCTGATTAATTATGGTGTTTGCTGACATTCATTTGCATATCTAGTATATTTGCTTCTTAGGATGCTTTTCACATTTTTTTACTTAATGATACCCGATATAAATAATATGAGGCAGAAGCAGATCAGATGGTAAATTGTTTGTGAGCTCATAATAAACGTGTTTCGTATTAGTTAAGACCAATCCGTGTCAGCTGCCTTAAAGTGTCCATATGAACGGCAGTTAGGTGTCATATCCTCAGCATGAATTAACCACTGAGAGTATTCTATTGAGTTCAGTATTATACCCATTACAAATTCAATGACTAGTTTGATAATATTCTTTCCCGAAATACAATTTCACTTTATATTAGAGCTCATCCTCCTGTAAGAATAAGGTATATCATGCATGCTCTTTGTTATCTCTCTCTCTCTCTCTCTCTCTCTCTCTCTCTCTCTCTCTCTCTCTCTCTCTCTCTCTCTCTCTCTCTCTCTCTCTCTCTCTCTCTCTCTCTCTGCGTCACAGAGGAAGATAATTTTATTCACGAGGGCATTGTTTCGTCAGCCGTTTAAATAAATTAAAAAAACATGTTTAAATCAGAACTTCATTTATTAGCATATCCTGGTATGAGTAAATACAACACAGTAGTTTGCCGGATATGACTTATCACTTGATGCAAACTATTACCTGTATAAAAAAGATATTAAAAAAAACATATATATTAATTTCAGTATGATGGGTAGAGGTTGTAATCGATATCATGCTAGATGTCATAATTATATGTTTGCCTTTTTATTGCGCAACATCCTGTTCAGATTATTTAGTGTCGAGGATTCTGGAGCAAAGGGCCGTCTCCAAGGATACACTACTGCAGCTGACCATGCCTCATCAGGTTTAGAACCCGTATCATTTTAGTCTGCGACTGAACCGTTCTGACCATTATGCGATGACGATATATACCCATCTTTTTCAAGACGATCACTGAAAATAATAATGTATGCCTTTGCTCTGTTTTATTACACATACTAAGTAGTAGTAGGAGGGGCGAACCCTACAAAATTTTGCGACAAAATCGATTAAAGCCTCAGAATGCCAAATGGAGCCTTCCTACGAAATCTCATATTTTAACCAAAAAAAATAAAGACCCCATTTTACAAATGGAGCCTTAGCGATTTTGTCGTAAATACATTGTCATAACCACCCTCAAAATTGCTGCCATCTACGTCGCAAATATGGTGTCATCTCGCCCCTCCTGCTGCTGATTAATACAAATTATTTAACCAAATATTTGATCAAGTCCAATACGATATCGTGACCGAGGGTCGTGTAAATTTATTGTTATAAATCCATATGGGACTGACTGAGCATGACTAAAGTAATTTTTAAATCCATTGAAGTCCATATCGGAACACCATGTCTGCCAAATATTTCGCAGCGTATGTGTATCAACGCCATTGAATACAGCAAGAATATTGCAGTTATCGCGAATCACTTTTGGAATTTGAGTGTAGCGTTGAGTGACATATATCACGTCAGTGTTTTTATGCCTACCTCGTGAAAATATTCTAGCAGGGTTCTTTTGATTATCTAACATTACATCATCGTACACTACAAGATTGTTTATGTCTCCATCGAGATCTTCTACTGATGGTGCATCATTAATATCAGTAATAAAGTCGATTACACTTTCATCTTTAATTTCTGATGCATTTTCATTATAATCTTTTAGCACTTCATAGCACCGTTGATCATCTACGGATGGGGCAACTAAATATAATTTATCCCACTTCATAAATCGCATTATCAAATTAAGCAGCAATTGTGTTTTACCCGATCCAGATGGTCCGATTATAATGGCACGGACAGAATTCGGAAGCGCTGCGTGGTGTTTCACCGGTTCACTTCTTTTAGTCGCTGCAAAATCAATTATATTCATAAATTATGGATTTATATTGTGTTAAATGTAAACAGTGTACTGATACAACTGATCAGACAACCATTACAACTAAAAACAATAGACTAGCGCTTACTGGGAAGTGTGTAACATGTGGTACAAAAAAAATTTAGATTTTTAAAAAAAAGCAACTCGGAGGTGATATTGCCGCAAAACTTGAAAAACTCCCCGGAACCCCATGGGCAAAATACCCCGGAGAAAAACACCTATCAGGATATAGTTACTGTGGTCCCGGAACGAGATTAGATATCAGACTTGATGATCAAAATCAGCCCCGGCCTGGTGAGTATCCGATAAATGCTATTGATAAGGCATGTCATGCTCATGATGTTGCATATAAAAGTAATAATTTGCAACAAAGACATCTCGCGGATGTAAAATTAATTCATGCGTTAAATGCTATTCCCGATAAATCCTTCAAAGAAAAATTGGCTTCATGGTTGGTCAAATCAGCTATGAAAGGCAAATTGGTGTTAGGTGCTGGTAATTAAAAACATTAGTGTTTTTATAGTATGGAATCTATTTATTATTCTCCGAAAGGATACTGGAAGGGTAAAGCAGCAATCAATAAACTCGCTAACGTTGCAAAAGTAAAAAAGTCCACTGCGAAAGATTGGTTATCCAAACAAGCTATATGGCAAATTTATCTACCACCGCCTAAACAAATTAATTATTCTCATTTTGATGTTACCGTACCCAATGAAGTTCATCAGGCTGATTTATTGTTTTTACCACATGACCATGGTTACAAATACGCGCTAACTGTAGTTGATATTGCGAGTCGATTTAAACAGGCAGAACCATTGAAAACAAAGTCAGCTTCTGATGTCGCTTCTGCATTTGAAAGGATTTATAGACGAGGTCCTCTAAGATGGCCAAATCTATTACAAATTGATCCTGGCAAAGAGTTTCAAGGTGCTGTTCTATCAACAATGAAAACTCATAATGTTACAATACGACGGGGACATATTGCGTTACATCGTGATCAGGCAATTGTAGAACGATTTAATCGAACTCTTGCAGAACGGTTATTAGGATATCAATATGCAAAAGAATTCATCCAAGAAAAACGATCTCGTGAATTGGTCCAAAGGTTACCGAGTGTAGTTGCAGCGTTAAATAACGAGAATACTCGAACTATTAATATGAAACCAAATATTGCAGTAACAAAATATATACCACAAGAACCAAAGCGGGTTAGCACTCAGCCACTTCTCGGTGATGTTACTGTGAGATATTTATACGAACCAGGAGAACTTCAAGGTGGTAGAAGAAGAGCTACTGATCCTATATGGAGTGTTACTACGCATACAATTTCAACTATAACGCGATCAACTGGTAGACCACCAATCTACAGATTGGATTCAACTGCACCTCAGCGTGGTTTTACACGCGAACAACTACAAGTCATTCCGGACGATACTCAATTACCGCCACATGGTCTTAACTAGCTCCGTTACGTCTATTACACTCAAGACAGGTCAACTTCACATTGTTTCTGACATGACCAAGACTGTTATTTTTTCTATCTACGGTGAATTGTCGAGGGTCTTTATCCGAATACTGCCAGTGCATTATACAATTGCAACTGGCGCAGTGATTATTCTGTTGTTCTTTTAATGCGATTATTACTTCAGCATCAATATCAAATTCTCGTTGTTTTTTTTTTTGTTCTGCTGTTTGTAACCAGGGAGTTTTGTATTAATGATGCTAATATCAGTGTTATCATCGTTTGCATTAAAATCATCATCGAAAACAATCCTTCGTAGTTGATTTATTCGTCGTACTCTGGACACTGCGAGATAGACTAAATTTGACCATTCAATGCGATTATCAACTATCCAAACAATTGTATCCGTGATGGTCAATCCTTGTGACGAGTGTATTGTTGTTACATAACCAAGCGTCCACGGTGATTTATCAGCGCAAAATGCATCATCTACAGTATTGATATCAACTAGCACAATATTATTTAACACTAGAATCTGTTTCTCCGTCTGGCCTGGAATTTCAACTTCAATATTCTGCTTTCGTGTATCCAATGGTCTATAACACAACGGTACTGGAAACGTTGGGAATTTTTTCTTGTGTAGCTCAAACAACTTTTTCTGAAGTGCGTCTCTGACTATCTTTCTACTTGCTACTACAAAATCATTTGGTCTCCATGTTTCCCAAAAATCATTGATAGGCGTTTCAGAAATTATTTCACGCGCTACTTCACATTGAATTCTATCGGGTTGTAATCTAATTAGTTTTCTAAACTCACGTAATTGCTCATCGAGTGCTCTATAGTCAGTATCAATTTCTTCGTAATTATCAACAAATCCTTTTAACCAATTATGTGGACTTCTACCAACAAATGGTGGTGGTTGACCATGATCGCCGCACAATATAACTTTTGTACTATTTTGCAATAACCAATCAAGAAACATTTTTAATACATCTTCTGAAACAGTACATGCTTCATCCCAAATAATAACCGCATGAATAAATTTTTCACCCATTCGCTCAGGAGTCCAAGTATCGCCCTTGTATCGAAAAAAACTATGATACGTGCAAGCTTCAACGGAAAATCCTTTGGATTTTTGGCGTTGTTTTATCTATCTCGCTAGTCTATGGGTTGGTGTGAGTACAATCCTGGACGTTCTCTCTCGATATAATTCTATCACACGTGTTGTCTTTCCAGATCCACCACAACCGTTTAAATAAACTGTTTTATATCTACAAATTGGATCTGATATCGGTGGTGCTTTAGACATAGAAAATCCTTCGGATTTTTCACTGATAGAATTATCGTTTTTCAGGTAACTGCTTTTAATTTCAAGGTCTGCTGATTCAGAATAATCGCATTGTATTTCACATTTAATTCGCCATGTTCCACAAGTCTCTTCGCTATTAGTAAATTTAGTTACCTCTTTGATATATTTTTTATCGACATACATTGAATCAATTGCAACTCTAACTGCTATACTAGGAAATCTATTTATCATTGCAAATAAATTGATAGATGCATAACCCAGCATAGAAGCTCTCAAATGTAGATATGCAGAGCTTTCTCCACCACTGTAAGTAACAATTCTACCTAACTTTGTTTTATTGGACAAGAAGGCTGTTTAATAATTTGCGTATCTATTTTTCTCTACTGCATCTTTAATATCGAAGTCGTATTCGGCATCATCTATAATCAATCGTGAGGATTGTCTTTTAAAGTTGAATTTTTTTCCACCTTGTGTAAATTTACCGATTATTCTTCGGCCGAGATCCTTTGTTTCACTATTTCGTTGATTAAATATCTTTTTTGACCATTCAATGATGTACTCCTCGTCAGCATCAATATGTTTTCTAGACTTATCGATTATACTATCAAGACATTCTGGTTCTGGTAAACAGACATTGGTTTGTTTTTGATATGGGATAATCGCTTCGCTGACAATCAACGAAACTAACATTTTACAATCAATCATATATCGCAATAACACTATTGGTAACCACATCCTTCGCGAGCAAAACCGGTCAAATCAAAATCAGGCAGTGGTCCATTAATAGCAACGCGAGTCATTTCATGTGTGGGATGTCCAAACCGTTTAAAATACTCACCAGATAATCCATATCCTAGAAAACTTCCTGGATAACAGGCAACGATATCAACTGATATCATACTTTCACGATTATACTTAACGTTCCATAGACCGCCATGATAATATTCCAAACAGCTGGATTGAACATCCTGTCAAAACTCTTTTCGTGTTGGTTTCCAATTATTTTTCTTTCTTGCAAAATGAGCTGCAACCGATGGAATTGTAAAACAATTTGTAAGTAACTGTTCGTGTTCGTCGGATTTTCCATTAAAAACGCTAGCGTTTTCACTGAGACTTATTGCTAGATTTTTCATCCTATTATGTAGACTTTCAGTACGATATAATAGTAGTAAAGTGAAATGAGGGTTTTGGCCCACCACCCCCTTCCCACACCTCCTCCCCCACCCCCGCCAAACCCATCATTTCCCTATACTACTACTATGTAGACAGATATTTTGTAACCAGACAAAACAACAGGTGTTGGAATGCCATAAGCTCTGTCAACAGAAGTGACGAATTTGTTAGAACAGCGTATGTGTGGAATATGATTATTCTAAAGACGGCAAATAGATTTTACCACAAATTTTTATCAGATAACAGGATGAAAATTATACTATGCATAAGAGCCTTTCAGTTAACAAGGTGGAAATTAAACTAGCATTAGAATGAAAATGATATTATTTTAGTTATATTATATCTTAAGTTTAGATAAAATTTTATGTTATTCATATTTTTTGTGATATTTTTTTCATACTTCCTAACCCTCATTGGTAGAATATCTGTTAACATATTGTCAATAATACGAAATTCACGTAATAAATCATCCATATTATAATTAACTCCTCGTAGGTAAGACCGGATCTGATCAAGTAGTTTCTTGTAAGTTTTAATTGATGTTAAACAACCGTGCTTCTTTATCAAAAGTCTTGGTTCTACTTTTTTACACGCCGCTGTAAGTGAAACACCAATAGCGGATAGGATTAACAAAAAAGGATTTAATGATACCCCACTTGAAATTATACCAGAACTGGTCATTAACAAGGGTAGATATGATATTACTCAAAGGATCTTGTTGTAGTATTTGTAACATTTTTTTACACACCAAAGTTTTTTATGATAATATTTATAGTATTGTATTAGTGCGTCTACATCTTGTTTTGGAATATCTTTTGAAATATGATTGAAATCAACTATACTTCTTTTCATTATAATATTAGTTTACATAGTCCTATGTTTGGGTAATCAAAATAAAAGATTGTTGTTCAACTATAAATTCCAAACACCAGAGAAAATTCGCTAATTTTAAAGTTTTATCAACTGGTTCAAGTACAAATTCTTCTTCAGAATTTTGGTTTATTATTACAGATAATACTCCAGATGAGTCATCATTTGGATGACGAAATGGATATTTGGTAGATATTCTAAACTTTACACTGCTAAACACTGACAATCTATACACACCGGTAACTTCTGCAATATATTTAATAGAATTATTTTTGGTGGCCACCTAGTATAACCGGATGCAACAGTATATATAATATTTTTAATCTGTTTGTGAGGAATTTTAATCATATTTGTTTTCTCAACAATATTAGGAATTCCACTAATAATATCATTGAGTTTTGTGTTAATATCATTGAGATTTGTGTTAATATTAGCGAGTGTAATGTTAACATTTGATGGATTTCCAAAAAATTCATCTCTAATTTTGTTTATGTTTCTACGAAAACTTAAAAATGTGTTCACGTGACTGGTAAAATCAGTTTTGAGCGCTGTGATTTCATTATTAATTGAAGCGTCCCAATCATTGACGTATTTTTTAGTGACAGCATCCCCGTCCTCAGTTGCGTTTCCAAGATCTGTAATCTTGTTTTGTGTCATAACAATATTCCCACTTGGATTTCGTACAACTACATCTGACAGTTTTACGTTACTCGTCTTTAATCGTCCTTCTTTGTCCTGGAAAATGACGACTTCATCTGGATCTACACTGGTAAGATTTAGTAAATTATTGATTTCATTTTTCAGCCGATCAAGAGTTGCATATTTGGATAAGTCACCTTGGTAACCTTTTGTTGATAAATCTGATAGTGTTCCCAATTTTGTATAGTAGCTCATTATTTACTGTCCTAGATAAAATTATCAACACTAGTTTAATATTATATAAAATGGCAAAATCGTCGATATTAAACTTTGATACAGAGAGACTAGTGAAGCATAAACATAACAATGAACTTCCTGATTGTCATTATCTTATTGTTGGGCGAACTGGATCGGGGAAAACAAACTTACTTATGAACTTGCTTTTTGGTGATAATTTTAACTACGATAGAGTTTATATTTACACAATTAATCCACAGCAAGATAAGTATGAGTTATTAAGTGAGTATAATGAAAAACTTCGTGATGATCTTAAAGCTGGCGAAGATTTTTTTATAATTAGGCAGCCAGAAGATCTTATTCCAGTCAATCAACTTGATGCAGATGAACATAAGATAGTAGTTTTTGATGATATTCCGCTAAATACCATGGAGATGAACAAAATAAGATCATATTTCTCACTGTCACGTAACAAACAGTGTAATTCTATTTATCTCGCTCAGGATTTTATAATGTTGACAGGTTTATTAGGCGAATTACGGGTTGTTTTATTTTATTTCCAGGACTGGATAATGTTGACGTTAAAAATATTGCAAGCGAGCAATGCGGTGGCGTGACAAAAGATAAGTTTATTGAACTTTACCGTAATGCTACAAAAGATAAATTGAACTTTTTCTTGTTTGATAAACTTACAAATGATCCAACTAAAATGTTTCGCTGTTGTATTAACACTTTCTTACAGTAAAGCGTTTCAATTTTATAAAATTTATAATTATAATAATGGACAAACGAGCAAGATACAGACAACACATAGAAGACCTAAAAAACTTGCTCAATCTCAGGCATCACTTAAGCAAAAAGTACAAGAAGCACGACGTGGGCAAGTAATCGCTACAAAAGCAACAGCTACAATTTTCAAGCCGGTTACTGAAGCATTATTAGGTAAACAACCTGAAACTAAACCACTGTCAGAAGAAGAACTTAAACAATTACAGGAAAAAGGTTTGGTTGGAATTGTTAGAGAACAACAGGAAGCAGCTGCTGCAAAACTTGTTACTAGATCTGATGAAGAAAAAAGAAAATTGATTGAGGCACTTACAACAAATATAGCTGATCCTGCGGTTAGACAAGCTGAAACAGATCGATTGATAAACAATCCACTAGAACTTGAGCGAAGATTAGCAGAGTTAACAACGCAAGGAATAACAAATATTATAACAAGTTTATCAGGAGATATAAAAGATATCAAAGAGGAGCAACAAAGAGTTGGTGAGATTACTGTAAAGTTTATGGAAGTTGGAGATCAAAGACTTCATTTTACAAAAAGAGCAAATGATGAGATAAAAGGTAGTGATTATGATGATTTTTTAAACAAAGAAAATATAAGGGGTATTGATGATATAAACAAGTGGACTGATGTAGAATATCAAGAATTACTCGATAGATTAGATATAATATTTAATGACGGAGTTACTGCTAAAGATGAAATAAACACGGTTACAGAGATTGATAATATGACTCCACTTTATGAAAGAATGAGAAACAGTGTCATTGCTCTCACGTTTAAAAAAACAGCAGAAAATAGTAGAGCAAAACCTTTTGGTAAAGGGTGGAGTTTTAAAAGAAAATTTGATAAACTCGATAAATCTCGTGTAGAAAAATATAGAAAAGAAAAAACAGGAACTGGTGTAAAGGTATTTACTTCAACTACTGAAATGATAGTTGATTTATTAACATCTGACGAATATGAAACTTTACACCGCGACTTAATTTTGTAAAATGATATAATATTAAAGGAATGCAAACAACATTATTACTAAACTCTAGTGAGACTGCGATAGATAGCGCAAATTTTTCAGTAAATTATATTCCACCTATCCAACTAGATCCTACAAAACAATATGAAATTGGATTAATTTCTTGTACTTGCTGGAATGCTATACCTAACGTGAAAAATGATGTTAACGATGAAATGTATTTTACTATGATTACAACATCTCCAATATCTACAACAAAAAAATAAAAATTCCGCAAGGAGCTTATAATATTGAAAATCTAAACAAGACATTCAAAGAGCTCTTAACAAAAGCTGACGGTGTGGCTGATAATTTTGAATTAGCAGCAAATTATAACACATTGCGAACTAGGATAACTTTGAAAAATATAGTAATCAATCTTGAACCAAGAGAAAGAAGTATTGCACAACTGTTAGGATTTACTGAAAAAACTTACACTGCACTTGATCAACCTATTACATATGACAGTGAACTGCCAGCAAATATAACAGAAGTAAATACAATATTAGTAAATTGCTCTATTGCCTCTGGCTTTTATACATCAAAAGGTAGCAAAGGTCAAACGATTTACAGTTTCTCACCCGAAGTCCCGCCAGGTTCTCTCATGCAAATAACTCCACGACATATTATATATTATCCTTTAAACGTTGAAGATCAAATATCAAGTATAAGGATGCAGTTGACAGATCAATCAGGAAAACAGTTACATGTTAGTAATGAAGTTGTAACTTATTATTTACATCTACACGAGCAAAAGTAAAAATTATGCAACATCAAATATAATGAAACAAAGAAAAAAAGTTTATCGAAGAAAAATAGTAGGAGGATTTTTTGGATATATATTCACTAAAGTTATTGAAAATATTCCAGGACTAGCGCGTAAAGTTGCACCAATTGCTATTGACGCTGGTAAAGCTTTTACAACTGGGGCTGCATCTGCCGCTGGGACTGCGGTGGGACAAAAAATAGCTAATAAAATAAAAGGAGATCCACCGACTGCATCTGAAATAAAACAAGCTATCTCAGAAATCGCTCCAACAAAAGAAACTCAAAAACCTATGATAACAACAACAAAAAAATTATTATCACCAAAGGGCGAGCAGATCATACAAAAATTAATATCTAAAGTAACAATGCCGCAATAAAATTATATATAATCTAATAAAATAAAATGTCTGTTAAAAATTATCTCGAGTTAACAGAAACTTATGACATCGACAATGACGCGACAGAATTCGAGTTTGTTGAGTATCTTGATGAAAATTCTAACGAACCAAATAAAGCTGGTATTAGAACCTTTAACACCAGAGACGAAGATGTATTTCTACTGCCACATAAGGCTATGTTAGAAGTTCGTGGTCAGATTATGACAGTAGCCAATCCACCTGCTGAAATTGCAGTTGGAGCAGAAGTAGCTCTTATAAACAACGGCTGGTGTTTATTCAAAAGTGCTAGATATCAACTAGCCAATCAAACAATAGAAGATATTTCAGGTCATCTACAAGTTGCAAGTACAATTTTAAATATTATTTCGTTTTCCGACGATTACTCGAGATCAACTGCAACTAATATGATGTGGTTTAAAGATACTGGACGGGGTATAGCTGAATCAACAGAATTTCTAAAGAGAGGCGCTATAGTACACGGAGCTGATGCTGCTGCAAATGCTGGAATTGTGAGAGATTTTCTCATTGCTAATGCAGACGCGCTAGGTATTGACGCACCTGCTGCAGCTGCTAATGCAGACGCTACAAGAGTTTCTCTTATAGCAGCTTTTAATAATCTAAATATAACACCACCGGGAGCAGCTGCAGACGGTACTGCAATGTTAAATTTACTTCTTAACACACTTGACGTGAGAAATCCACGTTATAACGAAGGCTTTGCTAGGCGAAGAAAACTTGCAGCAGGATCACGTCAAATTACAATCATGCTTCCGCTAAGCACAATTTTCGGCTTTTAACGCGATTATGATAAAGTATTTCGCGGAGTAAAACATACTCTTATTTTAGATCGAGCAGACCAAAACGATTGCTTGTTTAGATCTGGAGGGGTTGATGTACAGTTTATCATAAAAAAACTCGCTTTGTGGATGCCACGTATAGCACCATCAATCACTAAAATGTCAGAATTAAATAGTACGCTTGATAAACATACAAACAGAATTTACTTTAAGCAGCATAAGATATATCAGACAGCCGTTCCAAATACTACTGACTACACATGGAGGGTCACAACAACATCAAGCGAACAACTGCCGAGAAATATCTTTGTCGTATTTCAACAGCAAGCCCGACGAGGTAACCAACAACAAAATAATGCAATATTTGATCACTCTAATGTCAGAGGAATATACGCTAGATTAAATTCAAAGCAATATCCAGAACGAGCTATCGAGTGCAATTTTGCTGATGACGTTATTAAAAATATTTCTCGACCGTACATGTACCTGCTTGACGCAATGCAAAAATATCAAGATGTTGAAGATGGAACTCAAATATCAGCAGAGGAATTTCGTACCCTTTATCCTATATTTCATTTTGATGTTAGTAAACATAACGAGCGAGCTGTAGACAGCACAGCGGATATTGAAATTACCTGGACACTTGGGGCGGTTCCAGTAGCGCCGTTATACGTATACGCATTAGTGATTAGTGATAGATTTATCACAATAGATTCTATTGGAGGTAAAATGACAGTTCAAGTTTAATCTACAGTTGTTATATAAAATGGCAAGGTATATTGTAAAAGAAGTGTATTTGACTGATGGCCAAGTTAAAGAATTAGTAGCTGCTATTGCAAAGCGAGAACAGGTATCATTAAAAATCAATCCTAATATTTATGATGGTGTTTTAACAAAATTAATGCTAACAAAAAATCAAGTAAAGAAGTATGATCGTAAAAAAACTTTTGTTTTAAATTTGAGTGCTGCACAAATGACAGCGATGGCAAAAGAAGGTGGTTTTCTTGGTCCAGCATTATCAGTATTAGCTAGCACAATAATACCTAAACTTTTACCGGTTTTGGGAACATTAGGACTAGCAGCAGCGTCTGGAGCAATATCTGGCGCAACGAAGAAAGCAGTCGCAGGTAATGGTATCATTCGTGGAAGTGGAATAAAAAAATTGTAAATTTTATGTAAATAATATATTATAATGCCACAAAAGAAAAAGAAATCACCAGCAACAAAAAAAAAGAAAACAACAAAAACAAAATCGCCAACACCAAAATGCAAATGCATATGCAATCAACCAAAACAAGGAGGATTTATTCCGATCGCTCCACTTTTGGCGGGACTAGCGGGAAGTCTGCTGCCAAATCTTTTAGGAATCGGACGTGGTCTAACATTACCGGGAACTCGACCACCCCGTTGAGTAATTTTGATATCATTGATAAGTTAAAAGCTGTTCCTGGATTTCACGGAGTTTATTCTAAAGATGAAATCGCAGCAATAAAATCGCCGTCAGCTGTAAGTTCGTGTGTTATTAATATACAAGATGTCAATGACGGATCCGGCACACATTGGGTAGCAGTTTATAATAATAATTATTTTGACTCGTTTGGACTTCCTCCAAGCGATGTAATAAAAAAGTATATGAACAAAAAATTTAAAAAGATATATTATTCATCAAATCAACTCCAACCTGTTGGAACGTCTGCTTGTGGATATTATTGTATAATGTTTATTCAACAGATGAGCAGAAATGTTAATTTTTTAAAATTTATTTTACAGTTTGACAAGCATCCTTCTCACGCTAATGAGATCGCAATTAATTTTATCTAAACTTACAAGTATAATAATGTCAACATACTGTCTCAAGTGTAGAACTAAAACAGAAAATATTAATGAAACAACAGAAAAAACAAAAAACAACAGGATAATATTAAAAAGTATTTGTGCAATCTGTGGAAAAAGAAAAAATACATTTTTAAAGAAAACGTCCCCAGCGATAGTATCTCCAGCGACATCCCCAGCGATAGTGTCTCCAGCGACGTCGCTAGGATCTGGTTATCCTAATATTATTTTAGTCGACGACTAAAAATATAGAATGATATGCAACTGTGATTCTGACAGAGATTTATGTCTTGAACAAAATAAAATTGTCGCATACTGTCAATGTTGTAACAACAGAGAAATAATAGGGTCAGGTATAGATATACATAAAATTATTGGAAAATTACCAAAACCAAAAGGCGGTTGGACATTGGCAGGTCATTGGTATACTGGTCCGTGGAATCCGCTAGTTCAACAACTAGATGAAAACGACAATCCGTTGCCAGGACAAGAGCCTTACAATCAAGTGGATGCAATAGCAATGCGTCATGATATTTGTTATCGTGATCATGAAAACTCAAAATTAGATTGTGATAAAGTAATGTTAGACGAATTACGTGATATGAAGCCAACAAATCTACGAGAACGTTTTGATAGAAGATTTGTTCAGGGAATGATTGGAGCAAAATATAAACTCGGACTCGGATAGTCTCGACTTGGAAAAAAGTATACGATGATCTTGCAGTAAAAAGTTTCCACGACGTAAAGTTGTCGCTAATGGTGTAGATGATATCTGGGCAATAGATTTGGTGGATGTATCTAATCTAACTCAGTTTAATGTTGGCGCTGATGGTGCTCCAAAAAGGTATTTGTTTAATGTTATAGATGTTTTTAGCAAATATGCTTTCAGTGTACCTGTTTCGGATAAGACAGGAACTTCAATGACTGATGCGCTAAGACAAATAATAACGAGTGTAGAAAGAAAACCAAATAAAATCTGGACTGATCACGGATCCGAGTTCTTTAACAAAAAGTTTGAACAGTTTCTAGAACAAAATAATATAAAAAAATATGTTACAGGAAACGAGGGTAAAAGCGTTGTTGTCGAGAGATTTAATCGCACGCTAAACGAAAAATTACACAAACATATGACAGCTAAAAACACCAACAGGCACATCGATGATCTTTCTCAAATCGTAGGTGAATATAATAACACGAACCATCGAACCATCAAAATGACACCTAAGAAAGCTGTTAAAAATTTGATATTAGCAAATGAAAACATGTACCGCAGACATAAATTTAAGGTTGGTGATAAAGTTAGAATTTCTTTGACAAAAAAGGTATTTGCAAAAGGATTTACTCCAAACTGGAGCGAAGAAGTATTTGTAATTGATAAGGTACTTTTAACAGTACCTGTAACGTATGTTTTAAAAGATCTGGCAGGGGAACCGATCGTAGGTAGTTTTTATGAACAAGAACTACAGAAAACTGAGCAGGATGTTTTTGTTATCGAGAAAGTGATTAGAAAAAAAGGGGATAAAAGTTTAGTCAAATGGCGTGGGTATAGCGATAAATTTAACAGTTGGATCCCAACCAAGCAGATTATGATATAATGCTATTATAAATTAACTAATACTTTTTTTGACAGATTTACATTTTACTGGTTTACATAACGATATTAGATTCTGCTTACGATCGTTAGAGATCGTCATTAGATTAAAAATTTTAACGAATATGAAGTCGAATTTGATATTTTTCTGTCGGCCTGGAATCTTGATATTTAAGAAAGGTTTGATTAGCTGCCAAAACAGTTGTTGTTCGGCAACGGTAAAATTAAATTTTGTTATTTGTTTAGCAATGTGATACTTGACATTATACCGTTTAGTTGTTGATCTGCTGTAATTTGATCTGTCAGCAACAGTGACTATTTCACCATCATCATCAGATTCATTGTTATACAAAATATCATCTTCACTATAACAAATAGATTTGTCTATAAAATCTTTGGAAAATGTGACCTTATCGCTGGTGACTTTGTCGCTAGTATCTTCTTCGTAGAGTTCAGCAAGTCGTTTCATCAAGTCCATTATTATAATATATTTTTATCTAATTTATTATTATAAGATGACTGATGAGATAAAATATCACCAAAAAGTTAATATAGTAAATTACAACGAACTATCTGAAGCGGTAAGAAAATGTTTGTTGGGTTATAGTGTTGATGTTATTGTAATGCAAGGTGATTCTCATAAAATATTACTAACAGAAGCAGAAAAAAATAAAATTAATGAAAGTGCAGTAACGACTCTAAAATTTAATCACGATGATATCATAGCATTTGCTCATCATTGCTTGACTAAAACCGAATTACAAAATATTATTGATCATCATATCTAAAACGAATCCTAGCATCGTATTCGCTTGAAAAAGTTGATCTCAATACTCCATCAGCTACAAATTTTACGACTGCGGGATTTATCTTATAATATTTCGCCGCTGCTGAAATCGATTTGAATTTAATCTCCTCATCCGTTTAGAGGTTTTTTGAAATAACAGGTTTTATTGGACATCTAAAATTAATACCACCACCTCGTCCTTTTCTTACATTTTCCTGTTGGGTAACTAGTTCTAGATTTTCCAATCGATTATCAGTCTTTACGTTATTGATGTGATTAATAACAAGACCATTGGGTATAGATCCGTTGAACACCTCGTAAACAAACCTATGACCATAATAATTAACTTGATTCGGCGATGTTCCTCTAACAGTTACTTTGATATATCCCATATTGTTCATAGTACCAAGAACTTTTTTAGTTTTTCTGTTTCTAATAACACCGCGATCGTTAGCCTCGTATAAATCAAAGACAGGATGTGGCTGAAACTCATCTTCTAAGGATAAGTTTTCAATGTTGTCATCAGTGACTTTGTCGTTCACGTGATATACACGCTGTCCCTCTGGAATATCATCGCAAAACAAAGTGTAAATAAAATCTATTCTAAACATTGCAATCCTCTCAGCATTATCTCCCTTTACACTAATCGTAAAACCCGCTGACGTTAATTTGCCAACAGATATTCTAGTTTTGATGTTAATAACCGAACCAAATACATTTCCAGCGTATAAGTTATACTTTGGGTGAATTTGATATGCTTCTTGCTGACGTGCACTTGTCAGATTTACTGTCATTATATTATAGGTAATATTTTTTATCTTCAATTGATTTTTAGCGCATGCGCAGTGTGAGATAAAGTTATACTTTGGGCGAGTTTGATAAATCTCTTCCTCACATGCGTTTGTCAGATTTACTGTCATTATATTATAGGCGATTTTTTTATCTTCAATTGATTTTTAGCGCATGCGCAGTGTGAGATAAAGTTATACTTTATGTGAACTTGATATTTTTCTTGCTCACATGTGTTTGTTAGATTTGCTGTCATTATATTATAGGAGATTTTTTATCTTCAATTGATTTTTAGCGCATGCGCAGTGTGAAAAAATTATTAATTAGATAATACATTATAATATAATAATGTTAAAATTACGTGATATAGCTAAGAAAAGCCTTAAGGGAAAACCTAATAAAATAGCGACTGCTTTTGCAGGTTTTGATAATAGTTATCAGTTTGATAATCAAATTGTTTTAGTAAATTTTACTGCAACAAATCTTTACCACCTACTACAGACAACTGTAAAACGTAAGCTTGAAAAACACAAAAGTATTAGATTATTTGTGCAATATCATGTTATATTTTCAAAGTTAGTTATAACGGAAGAATCAACTAACAAGGAAATTGCAGAACCTTATATGAACGCAAAATCAAGACGTGTTTTGCTTGGGACTGATCTGTTATCACTATCTGATGAAATACACCAAGAAATCTGGAAACAAATAGAGGAATTCACTCAATTAGGTTCGGGTTGGAAGTTTGAAATGATCAAAGAAATATTGTTTCACACGATGAAATATAACGCATTACAAGGTAGTTCATACATCTACCTGCCACCAAAAATAAAAAGTAAAAGATGTTGTATAAACATCAAAAACGTAGATAATAAATGTTTCCAATGGGCTTTTCTTACCGCACTATTTCCAGCAGAAAAACACGCTGATCGCGTTGAAAAATATATCAGTCACGTGTCTAGATTAAATTTTAAAGATATTAACTTTCCTGTGGCAGAAAATCAAATACCAAAATTTGAAAAGCAAAATAATGTTTCAATTAACGTTTTCGGACTAGATAAAAAAGAGGATGTATACCCGAGATATATTTCAGAAAAAGCTTCACAATCGACTATAAATTTACTGTACTACAAAAATCATTACGTTTGGATTAAAAACTTTAACGGACTAGTTGGTAAACAGTACAATAAAAATAGGAACAAAAAGTTCTTTTGTTACCGCTGCTTGCATGGTTGTACTAACAACGAAACATTACAAAAGCATTTGCAGTACTGTAGTGATGTGCAAAGAATAACAATGCCATCTAAGGGAGATAGTGTGTTACAGTTTGTCCATCATAATCACAAACTAAAAATTCCTTTCGTCATATACGCTGATTTTGAGTGTTTACTTCAACCTGTACTTGGCGTAGAAAATAATCCTAATCAATCGAGTACAAGAAAAGTTCAAAATCATGTTCCATGTGGAGTATTGTACAAGGTAGTTTGTTGTACTGATTCTAGATTATCTAAACCAATCAAATTATATCGTGGTAAAAATCCAGCTGTTTGGCTTCTCAAGCAGTTGATTAACGAAGTTGAAAATATTACTTATCGTTTGAAAAAAGTAACGCCAATGTTAAAATTAACACCTCAACAAGAATCCACTCACGAGCAAGCAGAAATTTGTCATATTTGTGAAAAAGCTTTTGACGATGACAAAAAAGTACATGACCATTGTCATTTGACTGGACAGTACCGTGGAGCGGCTTATAATCAGTGTAATTTAAAATTTCATGCTCCAGAT
This sequence comes from Potamilus streckersoni, assembly GCA_016746295.1. Classification (NCBI taxonomy): domain Eukaryota; kingdom Metazoa; phylum Mollusca; class Bivalvia; order Unionida; family Unionidae; genus Potamilus; species Potamilus streckersoni. The sequence continues at coordinate 466,560 of JAEAOA010000803.1, read as the reverse complement.
TTTATTCCAGTTATTCTTCACAATTTTCGAGGATATGATAGCCATATTATAGTAGAAGCTTTTGGTGATCCTGATATAAAATCTCGTCTAAAACTCGATAACATCATCAAATGCATCCCAAATAATTTTGAAAAGTACATGTCAGTTACGCTAGGTAAATTGCGTTTTATTGACAGCCTGCAGTTTATGGCAGCCTCGTTAGATGAGTTAGTGAAAGGTTGTAGTAAATTTGATAACCTAAGGGACTGTTTTGGAGATAAATTTAATCTACTAGCTAAAAAAGGAGTTTTTCCATACGAATACCTCGACGACTGGAGTAAATTTGATGAAACATCTTTACCTGACAAAGACAAATTTTACTCACAACTTAAAAATGAAAATATAACTGATGATGAGTACAGGTATGCACAAGATATCTGGAAAGAGTTTGATTGTGAGACTTTTGGTGATTATCATGATTTATACCTGAAAACTGACGTGTTATTATTAGCAGATGTTTTTGAAAGTTTTCGTGAAGTGAGTTATAAAAATTATGGACTAGATCCTTGCTGGTATTATTCTGCCCCTGGGTTGTCATGGGATGCTTTGCTAAAGTTTAGTAAGGTAAGGTTAGAATTACTGACTGATGTTGATATGTTCAATTTTATCGAAAAAGGTATCCGAGGTGGTATTAGCGTGATAACAAAAAAAATATGCTGAAGCAAACAACAAATACCTGAAACAGTATAACCCTGACCTTCCTTCGAAGTATATAATTTATCTAGATTGTAATAATCTTTACGGTGGTTCGATGGCAGAAACAATGCCTTTTAGCGGATTTCATTGGATCACGGTTGATCGATTTCTATCAGAGACAGAAAAAAAGATACCCGACGATGTTTTCTATTTCGTTGAAGTTGATCTTGATTATCCAAATTCGCTACACAAATTACATAATGATTACCCTTTCTGTGCGGAATCGATGGTAATAGATTATATTCTGTTATCAAAAGAACAACAAGCGTTAGCATCACCAAGGCAACATTCCGTGGTCAAGAAACTAGTACCAAATTTACTTGATAAGAAAAATTACGTTTTGCATTGCAAAGTTTTAAAACAAGCAGTCGATGCTGGTCTTGTGTTGAGAAAAGTTCATCGTGTACTAAAATTTAATCAGTCGCCGTGGATGAGAGGTTATATTAACTCAAACACTTCAAGAAGAGCTGCAGCGAAAACAGAGTTTGAGAAAAACTTTTTTAAACTGATGAACAATTCCGTTTTTGGTAAGACGATGGAGAATATTAGGAAACGTGTAAATATTGAAATAGTTAATGATGTCAATCGCAGAAACAAACTTGTGTCAGACGATGATTTTGTGAGCATGAAAATATTTACTGAAAATCTTGTTGCGATACAAAGAAGAAAAACAAATCTAAAACTAAACAAGCCCGTCTATGTTGGAGCTGCTGTGTTAGATTTATCAAAGTGGCTGATGTACGATTTTCATTATAATTTTGTTAAAAATCAGTGGCCGGCTAGTAGATTATTGTTTACTGATACTGATTCGCTCGTATATGAAATCGAATGTGAGGACATCTATCAGGACATGTACAATAATCGACATCTGTTTGATCTTTCTGATTATCCACGTGACAGTAAATTTCATGACGACACAAATAAAAAGGTTATTGGTAAGTTTAAAGATGAAATGAACTCGAGCGCTATCAAATATTTTATCGGATTACGCAGCAAAATGTATGCCGTATTGTTAGACAATAATAAAATAACGAAAAAATCCAAAGGTCTGCCTCGTAATTTTGTTAAAAAGTTTATGAAATTTGATGACTACAAGTACGCGCTTGATGGCGGTGTTAGTTTTATGAGAGCTATGGCAATTCGAACTAATCATCAAAAACTCGAAACAGATGTCATTATCAAACGTGGATTGTACAATTTTGATGATAAACGCTATTGTGAAAATGGGGTAGATACATTTGCCTTTGGGTATTTTCATTGTGACTAAAATTTTATTTAAAATTATAAATAATGTTTGAAAATTTGACAATGACAAATAGCTACAATAGTAACATCAAATATCTAATGATAGACGGTAAACACTTGACAGTTGAATTTAATAATGAAACATCAGGTATATGTTTTAATGGAACACGTGACAAGTTAAAACTTTCGCTCATCAGATCTGATAACAGCGAGTATTTCAATTATCTCGAACAATTGTATCAAAAGATGCTAGCGGAATTTAAAAACTTTCACAGCCCCATTAACCAACAAAACAATACTAAACTCACAATTGATCTCGATCGGTCAAGGGTATATTTTATCAACAAAAAATATCCTCTGAACAAATCAGAAATGAAAGATTTGTTTGAGTCCCATCGCTGTGTGAGCGGTAAAGTAAAATTTAGTATCTATAGTCGTGATAGTGAAGTATTTTTAATATCAACAGATGAAACATTAATCATTGGTAATGAGATATAAAATAATATCATTTTCATTCTAATGCTAGTTTAATTTCCGCCTTGTTAACTGAAACGCTCTAATGCACAGTTTAATTTTCATCCTATTATCTGATAAAAAATTTGTGGTAAAATATATTTGTCGTCTTTAGAATAATCATATTCCACACATACGCTGTTCTAACAAATTCGTCACTTCTGTTGACAGAGCTTATGGCATTCCAACACCTGTTGTTTTGTCTGGTTGCAAAATATCTGTCTACATAGTAGTAGTATAGGGAAATGAGGGGTTTGGCGGGGGTGGGGAGGAGTTGTGGGAAGGGGATGGTGGGCCAAAACCCTCATTTCACTTTACTACTACAATTCACCGTTAGGTTTCACAAATTGATTGAATTGACATTCTTCATCTTCAAAACTATGAAGTAGCCATACTGATACAGGGTCGTTTTTACACAAACTAGCAATAGCATCGAATAATCTTTCTTCAGTGAGAATGCCATCCTTGGTAAATTCTCCTGGGATATATTTCACTGTTCTGTTTCGAGGGAATATTGTAACCGCGGATGTCCATGCGTGTTTGTTATGATCAATAATTTTGATTGGAGCTCCTTTTTTATTGTATTTCGATTCGTATAATACTTCGCCGGTTATCGTTGAAACGGTTGTCGGAAATCTCAACGACTTTTCCAATCTAGCTATATCGGAAACAGTTGCTCCGTTCTCTTTCACTGTTAGCTCCCATTGATCTATTTTTTTACGTCTTAGATCGGTTAATTTATTCCCACGGAGTGCATTTGTAAAGTGTTCTATGAGACGTTGTGCCACAAAATTGAATGGTTTTTCCACTGACGTTGACTGTTTCATTGGTGCTAGTTTTCCAATGTCAGGTTTCTTATTTAACGGATACATCCCATAAACAATTGCTGTTTCTGGATACGCTTTTTCATAGTATGGTTTATCAATTCCAGTTAACAGCCCTGGTCTGGAATCAGGGCTAACAATGACTGTTGTCTTATCTTTGAGAATTGGAACAAATTTGTCTCTTATAACCCAATCGCCCGATTCTAAATTGATAATGAATTTCACTCTGAGAAAATACCGTTTATTGTCAAGTTGTGATAGTATCATAGCTGCTGTTTCATCATTCATTCTAGCATCAACAACACCATCAATTTTAAATGTTGACCAGGTGTGTGATGCACCGTCCTGTTTAAACTCATTAACACAATCTCGTATTTTTCTAATCAGACTTCTATTATTTATTCTCTCTTTTGGTACATCTTCGAGGGTTCTATCAAGATTGAATTTAATATTTTTCCAAGGCTTGATTGCCGATAATCTCTTGAATTCTTCATTCATATAAATAAAGCAAACATTTAAATAGAAAATTTTGTTTATATATAATGAATCACTGCAAATGGCTTATGATTGGATCAGTAACCCCATGCAATATATCGTGTAGAGGTGAATTCTGTGGACATCACTTACAGAGCGTCAGAAATAATTCGACAGGCCCGTCCCCATGCATAAATTGTGGGGTGGGTGTGAGAGGAAAATCACAATTATGTATCAATTGTGGGGGTAAGCGGTTTAGAGAATTGAAACGTTATTATGATAAACGAATAAAAAACGCTATCATTGACCCTAACCATGACTCTGTCGAAGACAAAATCATAAAAAACCCTCAAGACTACATTAATAGATTTATAATTAAAGCAAATAATGAATTAGACAAATATTATTATTATATATAAATGGAGCAAGAATTAAGACCACATCCAATACTCGTTAATTATGAAATATCTGCTGATGGTGATGTTAGACACTGTACACTGAAAAAGCCAATTGGTTTTGTTAATAATCATGGATACTTGCAATTTACTGCTGGAAGAAAGAACTATTACGTTCACAGAATTGTATATGAAGCATTTTATGGATTGAGTAAAGATGGTAATGTTATTGATCATATTGACTCTAATCCTTTAAACAACGCGATTTTCAATTTACAATGCATTTCTCAAAGAGAGAATACAAAAAGAGGAAAGACAGGAAAATACTCAAAACGACGCAAGGGAGTTAAATCATTTGATACAACGACGAATGAAGAAAGAGGTTTTCATTCAATGAATGCTGCGGGAAAATATTTTGGAATATGTATGCCTTCAGTACGAAAAGTTGCTGAAGGGATTTATCAAACAGCTATCTCAAAGAAAAATGGACATAGAATAAAGTTTTCCTATTTACTAGATAACTTTCAATAGTGAGTTATGCTATTTTAGTCATTTTTGCATGATTTTACAATTCAGACCAATTACCATGGGGTAAAGTAGTCGATTTTCCATAGGGCAAAACGCTAAAAACGTTTCACGTTAATATCATTATGTACATATATTTTTTTTCAATACTTATTCGCAATATCCACGCATATATGTATTAAAAAAGTAAATGACAGTAGCTGGAACAGCCGGAAGAGCCACATAAACAAATAGTAAATATGGTTATTGTACCGAAACGCGCGTGTGTAACACAAGACACTTGGTCAAGGTTCTATTAATAGATTTTTTAAAAATCCCAATTACGTCGTTAACAGCGCTGTTTAGATTTTGTATGAAAATGAAATTACTTTGTAATTACAAATAAAATATATTGTATGTGAGGTCAAAATAGTAAAGCGCATTACATGTAATTTAGTTTTTTTTTTAGTGTGTAATAAAATTAGCATGTAATAAAATTATCAATGACACAGAAAAATATCATTCTCGATTCAAGAAATAGCAGGTCCTGAATTGACAGGGATCCCATGACATAGTTATCTCGTCATGTAAATCCATTATTATTAGGATGAAATAAACGTAATATTTTAGAAATTAATAAAAAATTGCTATTATTTAACAGTTGTATTTCTTGTTTTAATGTTTTATTTAAATATTTAGTTTCCATTGAAATTACTACACAATTTTCACTATGAAATGCTAGGAAAATAAATACACACTCCCTTATCGATACTGGTCTTATTATCACCTTATATATAATATGAGCCGTAAAAGTTTGGGGCTTTAAGCGAAGCCCAATATATGCCAATCAAAACTCCCACGCCATTGACATGGTGTGGCTGAATTTTTTCAACTGCAACCATGGTTAATTTCTTGGGTTGCTTTTGATTGGTAGATTGGGTGTAGGTCCGCCCCGTCGTTTCATGTTTGTATCGTCCTGTACTGTCCCTATCGTACCATCCTATCATTTCATTGTATATATACCATCCTATATGTAATGTGCTGTCCGTAGTATATATATAATCTCATTCTATATATAATCATCCTATATAATCGCATTGTATATATATATATATATATATATATATATATATATATATATATATATATATATATATATATATATATCATCCTATATAATCGCATTGTATATATATATATATATATATATATCATCCCATATAATTGCATTGTATATATATATCATCCTATATAATCGCATTGTATATATAATCATCCTATATAACCATTGTATATATACCATCCTATCATCTCATTGTATATATAATCATCCTATATGTATTGTACTGTCCCCCCCACAACATATCTTCCGGAAGACCTAAAATAGCATTTGTTACGTTAGAGCTTAAATTTGGGAGATCTATGTTTGTGGCCCCATGGGCTTATTTAATGCGAAGGCACTCAATGAGTTCCAAGAATGTGCTGTCCCCCCTCTGGGCCTCTTTGACGTCGTTTGGCGCGAAAGAGGTTTCCAAATGAGGCTTCATGTTATATGTTCAATGTTTGTAAAGAAATCGCTTGGATTTCACGTCTAGTACCCATATAACCCGCCCTTGAACTCGATTGGGGGGTTAGGGTATTGTATAAGTCTTTAATGTATGTGCCCTCCCTTGCCTCGGAACTCGAATGAGGAAGGGACAGGCATTGTATATGTTTTTGTTTTTTTTGTATATTAGGAATCGATAAAAATATTTTAAAGATAACAAAATACATTATTAATAATATTCAATAATGGAATTTCAAGATATTACATCTATCATCACAGAAATATCAAATTTAAGAAATCAAGGAATCGAACTTTCTGAATTTTTAAATGAAGACAGACTTTGGAATGAATTTGAACAAATTAATATACAATTGAAACATGGAAGATATGTCCAACCTAAAATGTATTCACTGATAAAAAGAATCCAAAAAGCGGTTAATGTTTCTTTGTATAACAATGATATTAATTTATTTATTCGGCTATTTAGTATAGTTGAAGTAATTAGAAAGAAACTCGGGGAACAGTACCAAGTTCGGTCAGAGATTGCTTTGAAAGTGAAATCTATAAGACGTTTGATTGATGAGTCTGGAAATGCAAGAATTGAAACCCACAATTGAAAAAAACGTTAGCATTTTCAATAATGACATCAGAAGCATTAACTACCAGACTAGCCCGTGAGAGGTTAGCATTACTGAAAAAGTTTATACCAATTCGAGATGACATGCGAGATAAACTACAACTTAGACAGCAAGCGCAGACTGACTTTTCTATTGGGAGCGAACAACTTTTTGCTCCTGTAACTAAAGCCACTAAAGATGTAAAACTTGCAACAGAACGTGCTATATACGGCGACATCCCTAAAGAGGGAGCAGTACCTATTATTGATGTACTGGGAAAGATTGCTACAGAGACTGAAAAAAACTCAGGAGGGAATAAAACAGCTTTCAGGTGAGTTACAAACTCAGCAAGAAATACAACAAATGGGTAATATTAATATTGATGATGACCCCGTTAAAAAAAAGTGTTCCTTTTAACGAGAAATTCACTAATGAAGCTATAGAAGAAATCAAACAATTTCAATTGCTGAAACCTGAAGACTATGTGTCATTGGGTGATTTCGCTGTCAAACGTTATTATAACAGGAGGGAATTTTTAAAAGACGAGTATTAAAAAAACACACAATAAAACGAGATGACTGGGTGGATTGGTTATTTAAAATTAATAAAGAAATCACCGGCAATTTAAATAAGGATACTTTGGAGTACAGAGCTTTTAAAATCGGAGTTGATAGGTATGGTTTAGAACAACAAGAACTAAAAGAACAACGAAAAGAACAACAACAAGGTCGAGGACGAGGTCGAGGTCGAGGTCGAGGTCGAGGTCGAGGTCGAGGTCGAGGTCGAGGTCGAGGTCGAGGTCAAGGTCGACAATCTCCAGAATTTCAAAACGTTTCCGAACCAGCTCCAGAAACTCAAAACGTTTCCGAACTAGCAAGTATTTCAGGAAAGGGTTATGGAAGTTCTCATCATGATTCTCATATATGTCCTAGTAATATCATTAATGATATATCACGACTTGAGGTTCTTATGGGAGGTAAGCGAGCTGGGAATAACTCAGTCGAAATAACTAATGAAGCATTTGATATTTGCAGACGATTATTCCAAGGTGGGATAATTGATATTCATACGTATCGAGAACTCTTGGATGAGTTAATGGACGGAATTCCAGGGGAATTTAGTGGTTATTATAGCGATTGAAATTTCTGAAATGCCTGCATTTAGAAATTACAAAGTCATTTCAAATAAGATGATAGTACACTATAATCACGATAAACCAACAAACGTGTATGTGGTAAACTCAAGATTGCCGGTTTATAAGGCATATTATGGAGACGGCCTTGGAAATACCATAGCGGGTTTATTCACAAGAATAGCCCCAAAAGTAGCACCAATTGCTAAACAATTATCGATGAAAGCTATTGATGTTATTCGTAATAAGGGAATTAACGCTGTTGGAGATCTTGCAGGAACGGCCTTTTCTACCGCAAAAAATAGAATAACGTCATTGGTGAAATCCAGATTCGGACGAAAACCACCACAAATGGTTTCAACACCGCTACCTTTAACAACAATGATGCCTGCAAATGTCAGTAAAGTGATAAATAACGCAGTGGAACAGAAACTAGCATCATTAGCAATGACTTCACCAGATAGTAGTAATATTGCAAGTATGATAGCGGGAAGTGGTCTTGGAGGAAATCGTAAAAATGTCAGACGAAAAAGAAAATGATAGCATTATTACATTTAGAAAAACGATAGTGTTTTATTATAAATGGCATTTAAAAAAATTGCTGATCCAGCGTTTGATATGGCAGCACCGGTAAATAAAGATGATTCTAAAATTAACTATCAGTATTATGCCTATCCTGCAAGAGAGCCTAATCAACGGGGGAGAGTTGAACTTCAAGTTCAAGATACAAGTAGATACTTTTTGCCGTGCGAGGCATTTATTGAAGTAGGAGAGCTTGTAACAAACGTTGCAGCTGATACACCATATGGGGATAACCCAAATATCCGAGTTAGTTTCGTAAATAATGGCATTATGGCGCTATTTAACAGTGCAAGATATATCATTGATGGAAAAGAAATTGAATCAATAGAAGAAGATGTTGATATTGCAACAACAATAATCGGACTTGCGAGATATTCTGATGATTATACAAGGTCGGCTGGTCCGTCTATGATGTTTGCTAAGGATACTTCTGATCATGCTGACCATTATCAATTTATTAAAGTACTAACTGCGGCAGCTACTGCAGAAGCTGATCAACAATTCGATGCTAATCCAGACCGTAAAGGTTCAGCCAATGAATTCGACATTTTAAAAAAGGTCAATGATAATTTCAATCTAGGATTTGCAACACGAAAAGGAGCATTGAAAGGACAGCATCGACGGTTTTCATGTGCAATTCCGTTACATCACATATTCGGATTCTGTAGAAATGTCAGAAAAGTCATCTATGGAGCAAAGCATACAGTCGTGTTAGTGCGAAAAGAAGAATGAAAATGATGCAATCTGGCGTGCTAATGGTGTTGATGATGGTAAAGTCAATTTAAATAAATTAGTTCTATGGATGTCCGTCTTGACACCAGCAGTTACAATAGAGCAACAATTACTATCGTTTATGGACACAGGTGGAAAATCAATACTAAGTTGGCTAACAACAACGACTGATACAAAGCAGGATAATGTAGATAACACATTTACATGGCACTTAGCATCAAAACAAGGTGTTTCAGCTCCACGTCATATCTTTATAGCGTTACAGGATGCAAATAGAGTGGGTCGTCAATTATCTAGTCATATGATATTTGATAAATTAGGGGTAAGTGAAGTTTCGTTGAGAATAAACGGACAACAAGAGCCAGCAGAGATTGTACAGCTTAATTATGAAAACAACAACGTAGCACGTGTATATCATAGAATATTGTCGTATATGGGTCGTGATCAAAATGTTGATACTGGTTTGTAAATATCGCAAATTGATTTTGAAAAACACTATTCGATTTATTACTTTTCATTGGAACATCTTGACATGATGAGACAATCTGTTGTTGATATATACTTCCAAGCTCGGGTACAACGCCCTGCTGGTATAGCTGATTATAGAGCAGTTGCTGTCATTCTCATTGATAAATCATTGTTGTTAGAAGGAATTGGCGGACGAATGAGACTTATTGATGCACCAGTAGAAAACATGTAATGTTTTCAAAAATCATTTGATTTTCCAAACATGAAGTTAGGATTTTCACAATAAGATCAATTGAAAGTGTAAATTACATTTTAGAATAGAATGACATATAGTATTGTTAATGTCCAGTTGACTGATGGTCAGGTCAAGAAATTGAAATCAAAGTCGGCTAAAGAATGTGGAACTACAATAACGCTGAAACCCACTCAAATGTCCGGTGGTGCACATAAATTATCATTGACAGATCGTCAAATAAAACATTTCAATGATGCGCTAAAGAACAAACGAGGAGTTCAAATTGATTTTTCGAAAGCAGCAATCGCCAGTATGATAAAATCAGGTGGTATATTTTCGCTGTTAGCTGCTATTCCAGCATTGATTGCAGCGGCTGCCCCAGCGGTTGCGAAGGCGGCAGCGTTAGGAGCCGTTGGTACTGCTGCAGGAATGGCCCTGAAAAAAGCTACTGGGGAAGGCTATAAAAAAAGGAAAGGGTCTAAGACTACCAGGAACCCCATAAAATTGGTACAAGGGCACAGGCCTAAGAATACCAGGAACGGCTTATTAGTGGAAAAATCCCTTGGATTTTCACCAATGTCCAATTTTGATTTAATTGATGCTGTAAAATCGTTATCAATAAAAAAAACTTTAGAGGAGTTTTCATGAGAGATCAATTACCGTCAAAACCCATGAAAAATGAAACGGGTATTATCAATCTTGATAACAGCAGCGGAAAAGGAACTCATTGGGTCGCATATGCAATTGATCCACGTGGAATTGTCTATTTTGATTCATATGGAACAGCTCCACCAAAAGAATTCATGCGATATGTATCCACAATAACAAAGTCATCTCCAATTTTTTATTCCACGCTACCAACACAACAGTTAAATGATCCACCGATATGCGGTCGTGAAGTATTAAACGTCCTTGCTGAGATATCTAGATTTCCAAGGAAACCACCACAAGTTGTTGTTAATGAATATACCAGCAGGCAATGGCAAAAACGATAGCGTTATGATTTAGAAAAACGTTAGCGTTTTCGTATAATGATTGATATTTGGGGACGACCTTTATCAGAGTCAAAAAAAACAGAAACCGATAGTAAATTCGCTGTCGAAAATGTTAAAAAATAATCGAAGATGAAATCGCCGAGACATTAAATCTGTCAAGTGTAGATCCTGGGGAAATAGTTGTATTTCAAGATCGACAGGGCAAATTGAAATCTAGTAATGTTTCATTGGATGATGTCTTCTTAATACGAAGACGTGACGTCGTTGAAGATACAATAGTGTTATATTCAAATGATGGAAAACTCAAACCAGGTGTACTTGTTTCTACAATCACAGATGCATTAAAAATTTAGATGAAGAACTTGAAAAACATATAACAACGTATACTTCCCTTCGTAGAAATATTATCAATAAATTTTTTGGAACACCAGCAGTAACCTCTCCATCTCTCGCTGGAATTAAATCCAATTTTGATGAAATTAAAGCTAGTATTAAAAATATTAATGATGCTGGATTTAATATTATTAGAGATAACATTAGTAATATTAAAAAATCTATCGAGGATATTACAAAATTTAAAACAGATAATATTCCGCTACTTGAAAAAATAAAGATTCCTCATGAGAGGAATATCATAAATATGGTATACACAGTTCTCTCTGGATCATTAGATTGGGAACCTAAAAAGAATACAATAACTCTCACTTTGTCAAACAAGGGTATTTATCGATTAACAATAGTGTCACTGAACCAGTTTAATAATATCATCATCGACTTCATATGGATACAACAACGTGATTTCAACGACTATTGACGTGGGTGAATACAAACGGTTTACAATAACAAGCACTGATCCTAATTTAAATAAGACATCATTTGTATGGTACATGGAGTTTGTAGCTGATCTGAATTAGAATTTTTAACAATTAGAAACCACTTGAGATTTTAAAATAATATGATTCCATCATCGCAATATCGCTATGATACCGTCAAAGAGTTTCTAACGAAACTCAAAACACTCATTGATGAGTATGAAATAAAAATTAAAAAGTATCGCAGGAGAATTACCGCGATTGATGTTACAGTATACTCGGTATCTGGTATAATGGCCGGTGCTGGTATTATACTATCTTCAGTAACAATGGTAGCTCCGATTGCTGTCCCAATTGCTATTTCCGCGGTGACAACATTTTCTGGAATTGCAAATGCTATTACTAAAAAAATATCATCCTGTTCTCAAGAAAAACTTAACGACTATATAATAAAACATCAAGCAGTATCTAACGGTTACTCACAATTATCCTCGTTGATGTCATCATCGATTGATGATACGATAATTACCGAAGACGAATTCTCCGCGATGATACGTATTTATGATACTACGATTAAAAACGCTAGCGTTTTTTCATCTATTGCAAAATTAGACATTGTAAATAATAATAATAATGTCGCAAGAGATTCAACTACTTCAGCGGATAGCAGAAAATACCACTCCGCGGAAAACAAGCATGATATCAATATCGTCAACAAACCCTAAATTCAGTGTGAATTTTCCTTCACCTGTTTCAGTAAAGGAAATCGCGTTGGCAAAATTACGAGTGTATCATAGTTGGCCAAATATCAGATCGGTTCCATTTGGTGCTCAGAGACCTAATAATTCTCTGGTATTTGCATATAGGAATAAAAAAGATGACACTCCAGATTGGAACGTTGTTTCAATACCACCTGGGGCCTATCAAATTGAGCAAATTAATAATGAATTACAACGTAGAATAAAATCCATTGCTAGAAGGGAATCAAAAATTGCGATAACAGTTCATGAACCAACATTATCATCTACAATTGAAATAAGCTCTCCTGGGTATGTTGTAGATATTTATAACAGTTCAATAAGAACAGTATTAGGATGGCCCGAAGATCCACCTAGAAATGCTGGTAATTCCACGCCCGAGCCTGTAAAATCTGATTATGTCACTGATGAAATAGGACCTGAAAATCCATCAAAAACTTATAAAAAAATTCGAGGATATAAACTTCACAAAAAGATATCGATATAAGGATCAATATGGTGAGGATGCATGGATAATTCCACTTTTTAATGATTATATTATACGAGAGGACGAAATTTTGGAAATGCATGATACAAGTCCAACATTTGTAGATATTAAAAATCACATCCTTGATAGAATGAATAATGATTTTTTGTTGTTTTTACCCTCGTTAAGATCTGGCATTCTTATACAAGCTGAGTTTACTAGTGTAGTCGCTGCGGGTAATAAAATCATCGATGACATGGAAATATTTAATTCGAGGATTACTAATCTTTTTACTGATGAAAATAGCCCGATTTCAAAAACTAGTTCAGCCCAAGATTATAAAAAATATAAATGAAAATCCAAATTATAAATTACCAGGATATAACATTCCCGAGTTAAAGAAAAAACTCAGAACTGCCATCGACGAAGGATTTAAGAAAATTTATTAATCATGGAAAGATAGCCAGCCAAATCCTATTATCCTCACTCATAATAATTCTCCCGACGGCGACGGTAGACATATCGCACCGAACAATGTGGACATTTCATCGGTGATCGCGCTTAATTTAACGTGTGATGTAATCGAAGGAAGTTATCAAATTAATATGGAACAATCAAATCAAGCCCGACAAGGTTATATTCTTTATTCATTTGCGCCAACAGCCCCCCAGGATTTTTAATTGTTGAGAATCCGACTAATCCAGTCTATATGCAATGTCAAAATGATTCGCTAACTAGAATTAATTTTGCACTCACCGATCAGTCAAATAATTTAATTGATCTACGTGGTGAAATATTATCGATTAGTCTGTTTGTGAAAAGCTAACAAATCATTTGTATTAATTAGCAGCAGGGAGGGCGAGATGACAACATATTTGCGACGTAGATGGCAGTAATTTTGAGTGTGGTTATGACAACATATTTGCGACAAAATCGCTAAGGCTCCATTTTACAAATGGGGTCTTTATTTTTTGGGGGTTAAAATATGAGATTTCGTAGGAAGGCTCCATTTGGCATTCTGTAGCTTCAATCGATTTTGTCGCAAAATTTTGTAGGGTTCGCCCCCTCCTACTACTACTTATTATTGCAACGATTTTATAAATATAGCGACATAAAGTGAATGAATTATAAGTTTTACTGTCTAATCTTCCCTATATGTTAGTATAAAACAAGACGAAAACAACTTTGTTTAGGCAGCATTGTCGATTTCATCATTGATTACCTATATCGATGACCTATCATATAAATAGTCGTTGTCGCCAAATGATATAGGGAGTTGATTAAGAAACTCCCTATATATCTAACACTGTAATTTTCGTACAGAATCTTATGGGTGAAATTTAAGATATTTACTTACATAAAATGTACTATAAAAACCAATCTAAATGTCCCACCTTATTAATATCGACACTATCAGACTTTTTATCAACCAATGTTAATGCCATCAAATCAATATCGCTTATCATCAAAATTGCATAATTCAGATTTTATAATACCATCTGTTTCAGTCTTATGATAGTTTGATTTTATTGCCATCATTTCAACATAGACACCAAATGCGTCTAATGCAGACTGATAATTATAAATTCCAATTACTTTGCCGACAATGTTTCGTTTGATTCCCTTATCTCGTTTTTAAACCTTGCTATTGGCTAGTTTTAAACAGTATATTTAACTTCGTAATACGATAAACGCAACGATAAGAACAAACTCTGTTTCATCCTTAAACTTTCCATTCAGATTTTTGTTATTGTCATTTGCAATGGTAAGCTATACCATTATATTAGTTACATACCAACGAGGATATGAGCGACTATAGAGAATAATGCAGGCAATACTTACGTAATTTTCGTGTCAACTAGAAAATCTAATCGATCGATAGATATTATAATGCACTTTTTAATATACTAAACAAAGTTTTTGTATATAAAACATTTTATGGAAATTATAGAATTATACATTTCTAATACATAAGCAAAGGTAAACAACTAACAGGTCAAAAACTTTAGTGTCATACTATAGAGTTAAGATGAATTTTGTGATTGCATGCTAATTTTATATGTTGAAATATTTATGTCTAGAAATGCAATTTACTTCAATAACTTATCTAATCTCGAAGCTGGCAAAATGTATATTACGTTTTTGTTGTAAAAACCAGTCATGTTTAATTGCAACGTTTCGATAGCACTGCTACTGCAGTTATTAATGCTACTGCTGTTAGGGATGTGTTTGGTGTTGGTTGCGTCATTACCAGTGCAAAACTACTTTCCCGGTGATTGTAAACGTAGTTTTGCTTACAGTCAAGATATAACTGGTTTCTCCTCATCATAATCCAATCGAAACTTTAAATATTTCCCCTGTCTATTGGGCATTTGAGATGCTTGATGTCACACTTTTTCCCACTTTCATGCTTGAGATATTTGATATTAAATTTTTTCCCTCTGATCAAAATATCAAATCCATTACATTTCCCCTATACATATTTCATTCGAAATATTTATTATTGTATGTTTCCACTCTACATGACTTTGGTATAAGTATTTAATCTCACATATCTGCCCTTCACATAAAGCTTTTATCATACTAAACAATATGGTGCGCATAATTCAGTAATTGGAAGATTAAGAAAGATGACGGGAGTGTCATGACTATGTTATTTCGAAAATAATCCACACATTGATTCAGTCTTGTGCAACAATGTTTTGTGAATATCTAATTGACTTTTAAGATCCATGAGAGGTGTACTAAATTAAATACAGTCGTAGTTTACCGGTATGAATGCTGAAACGTAATCAATTTGTTTGGCATTAGTTTTCTTCTTTCTGAACTATAACTGTATAATTCGAGTTTTGCATTTGCGACGACAATATTTATACACAGGCATCCACCATCTGAAATAAGAATAACTAATTCTGCATTTTCTTTCTTGTTTTTCTTCTAAGTTTAACGTAAGTTAGCAGCATTTGGCACGTTCAAAATTATATTATGGTGTTTATTGTTTTAATTATTTGCTATGCATCACAGCATTTTTAACTCGCAATCACCGCGACTGTTTGATCAAAATAAGAAATATATATTTTTCCAAGTAAAATATCTTTTAAAATATATTATTTTATTTTATGCATGAATGCTTCAAGTATATTATTCTATATTTAGGTATGTTTAAAAATATTAGCTGATTACAATTGCAGTTATTCAATCTGAGGTTGGTAATTGTCTTTGTGTGATAAATAAATGTTATGAACCAACATTGCGAAATAAACAGCAATTGAATGTGAAAGTAACAGGTGGTTTTATGTGGACGTAGTTTTCTTCCAGTTAATTCTGTCAATAACAAACTTGTATTATGCAATGTACGTTTACTTTCATATTTACACACACATATATTAGTTGAACCCACATCGTTTTGCCCAATGTGCCTGGGAGGAAATTCAGATGCGGTTATGCAGCATCTGCATTGACTATGTCACCAGAAGCAAAGACTTAAAAACCCTCTTAGTTGAGTTCGGCTATCTTTTACGGTTTGCATAAGAGTGTAGTGATACAAATGTGATTGTTAAATGATTACATGATATGCAACGCAATTAACACTGTGAATCTGTAGTTTTATTTTATTGAATAGGTATTAAATGATTTTAGGAAACGTTCTTAGACATTTTATATATGTAGATTATTGTGTATAGTGATGGTTTGTGGCCTGATGTTAAATATACAGATAGTTACAATAAATTTATTATTTTGTTTAATATTTATGAAAATATGTGTCTATTGTGTCAAAAGAAACAAATAGATAAAATACGTTCAAAATTGTTAAGTAGTCATTACCCAATGTACAAATTACATTACATCCTGTAATAAGTTAGTAAAAAATGAACAAAGAAAATATTGTACATAATAGTAAATAGTATAAACAAATATAAATCAATAGATGAATAAAATCTCTTTCAAACGTATCAACAATTATATAAATTTGAACAATGAAAACATATAATAAGGGCAATATCGAAGTTCAAAGAACTTAGCCGAGTCCAAGTCGGTTTTATTCCTATAGGTGTTTTGTCCTTTGTCAGCAGAATTCTGTTCTGTAAGGCATTTGTTTTCTAGTATGTCAAAAAAAATGTGTCTATCTGAAATAGTATGAAAAACAATAAGTGTTTATCTGAATTATTATGTATATGTATATACTTTGCGTCCAGAGTGTTCACATTAAGTGTATATTTAGACTCGTGTATTCAAGGTGTGTATGTATTTTCATCTTTTTAGGTTACAAATTAGGATAACAAAATATAAACGCTTGATTTTCTGCACTATATCATTTCCTTTTTTTTCTTGATCCTAGCATATCATTCTCAAGTTTATCCACTGAATTATTCACTTATCCTTTTTTTCTTTAAAATTTTCAGTTATGATATATATATATATATATATATATATATATATATATATATATATATATATATATATATATATATATATATATATACCTTAATTGGGCAATGCACCTCTTTAAGAAAAAGCTGCAGCAGACATTACATTATCAACTATTTTTTAGCTTTCCTAGTTTTCATTATCTGGCAAAATAGATATCTTGCAATAGAGTGATTTGTCTACTAGTATTTATAATATGTAATGATGTGTTACTAGACGCAAATAGTTATAGGCAATTATGCGCGTCTCATCTTGCCTCTTTGTCTGTCCGCCTGTGCATTTGTCTAAAAAAGTTATTTAGTTTATACTTAATAAGAAGTCGAACATCTTTTCAGCAATTGTACCGACACTATTCCTTCCTGTTAGTTTTGGTCTTCACGTTATATTATTTGTTTGGTTATTTATTTTGTTATTATTGATTAATTTGTCTTATGTTCATTCTTTCTTCTTCCCTTCACGTACTTTTTGCCTGTCTGTCTTCTTCCAATTAGTTTTCTTTTGTGTATTTCCTCTCGTCTGTCTGAAACTTCCTGCAACATTAGTACATACGTGGGTGTCAGTATAGCCAAATTGTTTCTGCCGTCTTTACTCTGTCGGACGACAAATATGCAGTGCAAATTAAATATGGGCCTCAAATTCGAGTGCTTGTCCCTCATGTACTTGGAACATGTTAAGTATTTTGTAAGAACTGGAACATATTCCATTCTGAATGCACGATTGTGTGAGTCAAAGGGTTTGTGCTACTGAATGCCTACCAAATACAAACTATCAGGTTATCACTGAACAAAATGATACTCTAAAGACGCATGTAGTGTTGTTTTAGCCAATAATTTTAATTCCTTTCATATTGACTTTACTCAGGTGAACAAGTTGTAATAAACAATTGGATTCCGGATATTCGTCAAGATATCTGGTGATAATCGATATCGTGTGTCCTCTCATCAAAACTTTCTGTTGAAGTGATCATTCACAAAGTTATGGTACACAGTAGCAAGATAAGAAGAATGGACAGGGGAGACCTGGCTGCCATTCACAGATGTATATTCCTCTTTAGAGGGTATTATACTGGATGGTCTAGTATTATAAATGATCAATGAAATCCATCTGCATAATTATACTACAACTGACTGAAAGAGGAAAAACGATGAATAAGTCTAGGAAACCGAAAAATCACCGATATCCAGAAAACATTGTCAAATGTTGTTTTGAAACAAATTTAATGGACACGACAATACTCTCTCTCTCTCTCTCTCTCTCTCTCTCTCTCTCTCTCTCTCTCTCTCTCTCTCTCTCTCTCTCTCTCTCTCTCTCTCACTCTCTCTCTGTCTCTCTCTCTCTCTCTCTCTCTCTCTCTCTCTCTCTCTCTCTCTCTCTCTCTCTCTCTCTCTCTCTCTCTCTCTCTCTCTCTCTCTCTCTCTCTCTCTCTCTCTCTCTCTCTCTCTCTCTCTCTCTCTCCTGCAAGCATAAACATATATTTAATTCCAAAATGGACATATATGGTATTGCACATAAGGATTTCTCAAAAGATATACACATTTACAGACCACGGGCAAGTGCAATTTGAAGAAGCTCCTATCCATAAAATATACATCTTTTGACGTGTTTTGCATTCAGTTGAATGAGGCGGGAGGTGGGGGTGGAGGTAAGATTTCAAATAGAACTGTGTAAAGGGCTTTACTATATTGTCGAGCACCCGATGGAAGGCGAACACAGATTAAATGGAGATGAGCTGATGATTGAAGGGGCAGGGGAATTTGTGAGAACAAATATTCCAGATCTTCAATTGCAGGAATCAAGATGTTGCTGTAGTCAGTTCCCAGACTGTACGTCAGTCAAAGACTAATCTGGCTCAGAAGGAACCATCACCTCTCCCGGTCCCTCATTAAATCTTGTGTACTTTATAGGGCAATCTAAATATAATGATGAGAACGTGTGGTGTGAACGGCATTATATATATTCACTAAAATGTGTAAACTGTTTATAACGAAAATCACTAATTAATCAACTGTTTCTACTGTCTCCACTCAACTGAGATCCACCGTGGTACCACCATATATAGATTTCGATTTACTCCATCTTACACAACTTGTCGAAATATATTCATATTTTGTAATTTTTTTTCTTGTATCTTCTTGTTATCTCGTCTTTCCGTACCCTTTCTGTCATTTTTCTTCCTTTCTAATCTTCTTCCTTTATCTACTCGTAATGGAAAAACCTAATGCAATAGTTTGTTCTTAAATTATTTATTTATTTTAAACAAAAGGCTTGTTACAGTGTTTATTTGCACAACCAAATGCATCACGTCGTGCTTACTGCAGATAAACATTGACACGATATATCTCTAAAAAGTTTTGTTTAAACTCATTAATTTCTTGCTAATCTCACTACTTGAAAGCAACACAAATATTACAGTACCCACGCTTGTATCACTCAGTAGCTGATAACGTTTCTCTATTTAATAATAATCCTCTGCAGGTTGTTTGTAACAAAGATTACAGGCTCTAGCTCACGGTGGGGTATGTCATCTCCGTCGCACTCAAGAAGGAGATAACAAGGAGGTGATGCGAACCATGTATGATATGAGTGTTTTGTTTGCGTATTATATTCTGGCCTAGATATTTAAAATTTCAGTACGTACAGTACAGTAAACTTGTAACAAGGATGCATTGTAGAACATCTTGTTTCATTTTTCTGCTCTGGACACAAGAAAAGATATAAATTTTATTCAAATAAAAATGAATTGTTCTTGCGTATTTGAAAATAAGAAAAATATTTTAAGAGAATGCTTTACATGTATGCAATTTGTTTGACAAGCACGAAATTGTGTTCGTCATAGAAAACTAAATTTAATTCACTTTTGATGTTTTTGTTTAGACTCGCAGGTAGCTTGGGACAGGTTATATTAGGATTAGTTAGGTACATGGGTTGTGTTATATTTGGATTCATCATGTGACGTGGGGACGTGTTATCTTTGGATTAGTCGGATAGGTGGATTGTGCTATGTTGTGGATTTATCAGGTATCTTGGATACAGGCTACATTTAAAGTAATCAGGTAGTCAGCGTGGGCTGTATCTTGGTTTGTTTATTGAGGTAGCCAGGGATGTGTGATGCTTAAATTATTTGACTAGCTTGAGGTCTGGTAAATTTGGACTAATCAGCTAGATCGAGGATCGGTTATATTTTGTTGGGTAATATACCTAGAATGGTCGCGATTAATTTAGTTAGGTAGCTTGGTACAGACATTTTAAAACTAATCACGTACCTTGGGATTTATTATGTTCCTAATTATCAAATAGCTTGCAATGGGTACTGTTGAAATTAAGTTCTTAGTTTGGGGTGAAAAGAGAGTGGTGTATTTCATTTAGTAAATGACCCCAATAACTATAACATTCTAAGTCTACAAAATGGACTGTACATAAGCATCTTAAATATGTTGGTAGGATGCAGTACGACTTGAAAAGTAGAATCTCAGTTCCTTTTCGTTGCCCGCAATGTATATTTAGAGCTAAGAATCAAACAGATATTTTACGACCTTGATATTAAACAAGGATATCATTTGCAGATTGCTGGAACGAATAAATAATGAAGTGGTTGTAATACGTCTCCTGTTTTAAATAAGTATAATTTCATTCTTATTTGTGCATTACAGACCAAACTGAAAAGGGATACACTTGAAAAACTACTAATGGAAAATATATGAGATTGAAACATGCGAGGGAATTTAATTACACAAATGCAATAGAGTCCATTAATATATATGTATATATTTATTTATGTATTTATACATGTTCAAAGTGTTTATAATTAGTCATTAAATTGATTTGTTCATTTTAATGGCAACCTTTTACGTGCTTCATAATATAGTCACGTGATTAGTAATTCGGGTCCAGTTATGTGGAGCAGGCATACCCAGACTTAGTGTAGTCAACGGTTATTCTTCACGATTACGAAGTCCAATTAAACTGAATTATAATGAACCGAGATAATACTAAGCTATTCATCTTTAGCAATAATATATTCATAACATTATGTTCCGTCTATGAGTTATAGAGCTCAAGGCAATACTTACCTTTACAGTTCATAGAGGTATTAAATGTTTAATAGGATCTTGTAAAGGACTTAAAAGGAGGAAATGGAAGAGCTTCCACTTTTACTATTGACACGGAGTATATGCTGATGTTCAGTCACAACTGCGTATATAAGATACCGGAAAAGGTATATTTTTAATGAGATCAACGAAATCTATAAATACGTACTACAGTCTAAATC
This sequence comes from Potamilus streckersoni, assembly GCA_016746295.1. NCBI lineage: Eukaryota > Metazoa > Mollusca > Bivalvia > Unionida > Unionidae > Potamilus > Potamilus streckersoni. The sequence continues at coordinate 444,829 of JAEAOA010000803.1, read as the reverse complement.
TTCAAATTATATACTGTGCATGTGTGTGAATTATGACAATTTAATGTTATAACAACACATTGTCTAGCCTTTTATTTCTTCCGGCAAGCACTTTTTGAAACCATTTTACGATATAATTCATGCTTCCGTAATAACATATACCCATATATCCTATAGAAGTTTGTTTTTTATCTTTGATATTTGTAAATACAGATCAGAAATAACATCAGATACACAAGTGAATTGGATTGGTGATAATGACATAAATAAATGTAAAATATGTTTATTAACAAGTAATTCTTCTCGTAATTTCTAACTTTCTTTCAGAGTTCCGTCTCGTTGCTATGTCTGCTAAAAAGGCATACCATAGTACTGATATAAATAACATTCATTTTAGTATAAAGTACATTATGAAATTGGCTATGTTATGAAATGAGACATTCATTATGACAAGAAAAAAATAATGATGGTTGAAAGATTTGCAAGCTAATATAATAACGTTTATTGAATGTTGCGGAAATAATACTAATTGTTCAGCTGATAGCATGTTTGCAAGTATGAAAACGCGAAACGTTATATAAACGAGAAATCTTGTCATAGAGTCAAAAATATGTCGAGGGTGTTTGGAATTTACACTTGGGTCAACAATCCAGTTAATAATATAAATACGTATATTTTGAATTTTATCTTGTTTTGGTTTTAAATATTTTTCTTTTGATCATGGATTTCTTACTGACCCACAAAAGACCCCTAGTTATCCCTTGAGTAAAAGAATGAATAGGGCGATAAATTTATTGTAATGTCATCGTAATGTTAGCAAAATAAATGATATAGAGCTCCATGGCAAAACAAATGATGTGGTTATATCTACGTCTCACCTTCATCTTTCAGATTAATTTTAAGACTCACAAAGATCGAATTATACCGAATCCTATTGAGCACCATGTACTGGAAGATTTAATTCACTATGTCAAGAGACATTTTATTCTGCAGACAAAGTTCAATGTTAAAATAAGTAACGTTCATTGTTTGCATAATCATTGGCAAACTCGCTAGGAAAACATCTGACAAACGACTACAGATGTTGCATGGGCTACCACTCTGATTCAGTATTTGGAAGAAGAATAGCTTGATAAATGATTGTAGATTTTGCACAGCTGCTAATATTGTCTATATAATTGTAAGAAAAAAATCTTGACAAATGATTACATATATTGCAAGGCATTCACGCTGCCATTTAAGTAAATTATTTCCACTTTATTCTACTTCTTCCTGTATAACAAAACGGAGATAGTTACCTGTGAACGACGTAAACATTAGAGCACACAGCACTAATAATATGATAATACTAAACTGAATGAATTTAGAAGTGTGTGAACATTGAAGAAAGCAAGTAGTGATTTGGCTGGCCATGAATGGTTCATAACAAAATCTGTACTTTCAGTAAAAGCAATCTTTACGGAGCCTATCCTATTGAAAACTAAATATAAATAGACTCAATGTTTTATTGATTGAATTTTCAGTCCTCTATCATACTTGACTTTATAAAAACCGCTGCTGATTTTTTAGTACAAAATTGAAAAGTATATTCTTCAAACTGATGTAGGTCAAACAAATTCCGCCTCACATATTATTTTTCTACACAGAAGCTTTAATTAATGATTTGTCTTTGCTGATTAATATAGTGTATGTTAAAGAAATATTCAAATGGAAACGTAAGACAAGATTGGATACATGTTTTTGTCTGAAAGCATGATGGCGACAATGTTTAATATCATACAAATATTGATGTTAACGCCATTGACCTTAATGAACTATGTCGTTGGGTCATATGTCAACTGATACCAATATAATATTATAAAATAGGCGAGAAGTTAAAAGTCAAAACATATTAAAAAAAATTCTCATCGAAATCGATTGTTCAAATTTCACTTAAGAAATATTATAATCGGGCAAATCATTTTAGGAAATCTACTTTCTAACAATTCGAGGACTTAAATTTAAAACAATAGTTTATTTAATTATGTGTATGCAATTTAATTGCTTGTCATTACTTTTTTATATGAAATATTGGATTTTTCTTGGTGACCTAGATTAAGTACCAGTTTGTGTTCTGAAGTAAACAACTTTCTATTATTGATTTCCAGTATGGGAACCATTTAATGTTAGCTCAGGTTATACTAGCTTATGTGATAATCAGCATGCAATGTACTTACATCCCTCTGTCAAAAGATGATCATGTTAAATCATGCGGAGAATCTCTTTTACGTCTTATTTTACTGTCTAGTCATTTGAAGTTTTAAGGTTCTTTGTTGTGAACAGTCCGAAATAAATCACTTTTTCGGAATTAATGATAATTTTCTCTGGAGGACATACATTAAAGTAGTCCTTACATAATTATTGGACGAGGATTTATATTGAAAGTTATTCGGCATTCAAAAATTAGACTATTATTCTTTTGGCGAGTCAACAAGGAACTTTTAACACATCAGGACAACGCAGATCATCGAAGATGTCATCGCCTTCCATCTAGGAAATTCATCAAGAATGGAACTGTAATTCACATAGAATTTATAAAATATGGGACTTATGCTTTTTAATTCCTGGATTAAAAATTGAATTTGATTCACAAACCGTATCTTCCGTTTTGCCTTTTATCTTGGTGTTATAACGTCATAAATTATTTGTTAAATTTACAAACCTTGTATGCTTCACTTTTTCTTGTTCTTTTTGTACGATCCTTGGCAGGAAACAAATTCCCTAGAATACAAGGCAAAGATAAGAAAAGGACTTAAGGCTTATGAATCGAATATCGGATAAACCAAAGAATTAAAAATAAAATGTCATATCAATAAAAAGTTTTAAGTGAGTCAGAGTTCGAATCCCGATGAAATTCCAAAACTGAAGGCGATGACGCATGCCCTAACCTAAATAGTGTTGTATATCAACAGTTCCTTGCAGAATCATAAAGAATAATATTCCAGTTTGGTGTTCCAAATAATTTTCAATAGTAACTTCGTACAAGAATTTTTTAATTCACATGCAACTTATTAATGATAGGACTTATGCTTTTAATTTATATATACATACATACATACATACATACATACATACATACATACATACATACATACATACATACATACATACATACATACATACATACATACATACATACATACATACATACATACATACATACATACATACATACATACATACATACATACATACATACATACATACATACATACATACATACATAACACAAAATCCTTATTTATGCGCATTTCAGTTTCAACTATTCTTTTGATTTGTTTTCTATTTTCTTTTCGTCCTCAATTTTCCGTAATTTGTTTTTTCTTTGTAGTTTAGTTATATTATAATGTCAGTCTTCTATATGTCTGTCTGTTCCCACCCCTATCAACTGTTCCTTCTCTTTCTTTTTGTGTGTCAGTCTTCACTTTTCCTCCATGTTTATTGTGCACTTCCTTCTATCTGTCTCCATATTCTTTTCTTTGTTCCATTTTTATATGTTTGTCCTTCTACTTCATCTTTCTTTATCTCTTACTCAATTCGCTGATCTTCTTTCTTCAGTACATCTGTCTTGTATTATAAGTGCTTAACTACAACTAAAATATACATATATATGTAGCTTATTCCAAAGATTGTATTATTGGTTGATATTATGTATATATGCCATGCAAACTGAATGTGGACACCTTGTGCGAGCCTTTTATTTCAAGTTTTGATGGCTACTAGTAAGATATTTTAGTAAGTACTGCAAATTCACAATGAATATATAATTCATTGCGCTAAACGTCCGGTTGAGGTGTCAAAATTAGCTTGGCATGCATATTACCCATCCCAGTTGCCACAAAACAAATTGACACTAAAAAGAAGCGAGAAGGCTTGCTTTGACCGAAACGTTTGTTCAAAATCTTATCGATTGTACTGACAAGAATCAAATGGAACAAAGTAGGATTATTTAGAATCCTTTGCCAATCTAATTGTAACTGATAACTATTATTGATCAATCAAAACTTCCGGGTAGAGTGATTATTTACAAGGTCTATATATACTGCATGTTGTGAAGAAGGGTAATGGAGTGTTATTGCCTCCATTCAGGAATGTAAACTGTTCAGTAGAAGGTTAGCATACTGGTAAATTTGAACAATAAAAGCTTTTTGTCAAATCATACTTCGAATAACCAAAAAAAGGATAAAATGAAAGAAAAGTATAAGACGATGATACAAATACCAGATGCACAAACATTTGCCAAAGCTTTAGTTTGGACGGAATAGGACAGATCCTACCCCAACCCCCACCCCACCCACCCCTCTCTCTCTCTCTCTCTCTCTCTCTCTCTCTCTCTCTCTCTCTCTCTCTCTCTCTCTCTCTCTCTCTCTCTCTCTCTCTCACACACACACACACACACACACACACACACCTCCGCTTAGACCTTATAATTACATGGAACCATAACCTTGAATGACATATATGGATTCCAGAAAGAAATACAAAATACATCTCGAACGTAAATGGAAACAACAACACAATATTTGTCCAAGTAGCAAATACCTATTGTATATATCAAATAGTCATGTGTGCTCTGGTAGTATTTAAATTGGAAGTGAGATTATAACTATCCTGTTTTCGGTAACATAATTTAAGCCAATGATGAATTAAATTTATTTGGAGATGAGGTCATGATGGAAGAAGGCGAGGGCGTTTGAGAATACACAATGAGGTGCCTAAATTCCTCAAGAAAAGACATTGGATGTGATTGGCTATCATATTTTAACCTTATGCCCCATATTAGCCGGTAAGAAATGTTTCCAGAGCTTGAAACCAATATTCAATAATCACATCTTTCCCCACCCCCAATATATGGTCTGCACTAAGGAATAGTAGTTTCTAAACGTTAATCTTTACACCAATGTCAGGCACTAATACACGTATTAGCAAGTCCAAACTGCATATACTGAAAATCAGTTAAACTAATATTGTTCCTTATCTCTACACCAAATAAAAATTCCGCGGTAGAAAGAGACATATGGTGTCCTGGTGAGAAATCGACAGTTTTCCAGGAAAGGTTTAATCATGGTTTTTACTTTCTCATCCGACTATTTTGAAATAAAATAACTGAATAAGAGGGAATAAAGCAATCAAGGAATACAAGTATGAACAACTTAGTGACTGAAGGCATAGATGAATATAATGACCAGCTAATCGATCGACTAGCTTCAAAAAGCCCAAATGCATTCATGAATGCTACTCGTCATTTCATTAGCCTATACTCCATTTGGAAATAGCTTTCGAAGGTCAATGTGAACTTTATACCAGAGCTGCATTCATGTGTAACGAGACGGTTGTCACACACACACACACACACACACACACACACACACACACACACACACACACACATACATACAGAGTGAGAGAGAGAGGGGGAGGGAGGGAGAGAAGAAAGCAAGTCTTTTTAATACAGTAATACAGGCCAAAGTCGACATCAAAATTAGAGTAAAGACTTGAAGGATAAATCTTTGCAACAAGTAAGTACTGGCGCAATACAAGATCGAATTAATATTATTTTTTGCGTCTTTATACGAAGCAAAAACGTGTAGTACATACGATACCAGAGAGCTGTTGCAACTACAATGACAAGTATCCTAAAGACGATGTTAAAGAGTTTGTTGGTATAATACAATATTTGTTCGTGTTTGAAAGAGTGACATTTGTCCACAATTAACTCAACAAATCAGTTATATCTCAAATTAAAACCCAATTCCTAGCAATACTCACTACAATAACGTTATAACCATCGAGTATTTACTCTTCATTTGAAAAATATTTGCCTAAACGAAATAAAGATATTTTTCTAGTCTTACGCATTGAATTTTAGTTTACGCTGTAGGCTGAATAAAGTTATCCATATTATATATATCACCACAATTGATAGTGAATTCAACTAAAGTGTTAATTATTTCTATATTCTGTACTTTAATTTGATTGTAGGCAGTAATTATTTGTAATTATGAAGTCTTAAAATTATATTTGACTTCGCTTAGAGCAAAATATTAAGGTGTTCTTTGTTTCAGAAAAAAAAATATCATAATACTTCGTTTGTCTATTAGGAAATACTGTCGATAATATTGATCATCACACATTCCAAAGAAACCAGAAGCATGTGTTTGAAACACCAGACACTATTCCAAAGGAATTCAGTATTATAATTTTATAACAAAAACACAAGAAAAAAACCCTATACAATAAAACAATGAAAAACAACCCTTACATTAAAATATACAATGGGTAAAATATTTGAAGGATATGTTTCCCTGAGTTTACAAACAGTTTTAAAGTTTGTTTGTGGTGGGGGTGAAGTTTTTTTTTTTTCTCTCTGTCTGTTTGCCACTTGATTGCTTGCTTGATAGCTTGAGTCAGACACACAGAGAGACAGAAAGTCCGACAGAGAGACAGACAGACAGAGACTATAAGAATTTTCGGACTTTTGTCAAAAGATAAAATTTACTTTATACGAATCAGCATATTTCATTTCAACTTAAGCTTTATTATCTTTGTTTTCTTTGAACAATATATATATATATATATATATATATATATATATATATATATATATATATATATATATATATATATATATATATATCCTGTGAGAGAGAGAATTATATATAAGAATGCAAATTTCTGTCGATCTATGAAGAGCATATTAATATCGGCAGGTAAACGATTAATTGGCTTTATGGGGACCTTAGCGTGTTACATCACCATAATGCACTGATTTGAATGTCTGTGTCATGAGAGGAGTGATTCCAAAATATTTATTTAACTGCCATTCAGACTGGAAGGGTATGGTTTACTTTTATATTGTATTGGAATTGTCAGATTTGAAATTTTCCAGGATCAGTTCTTTGGAAATTTTGATGTCAAGCAGACTACAATTTCCGGGCCTAATTATAATAAGCGTGAGATAGATTTAATTCAGACTGGTTGCGCTAAATAACAAAGAGCTTCACGGAACGTATCCACTGAACTCATCCAAGTAAATACGTATCACTTACTTAAGATTCCACCTGCCTACACAAAGTTCGAGAACCAAAAGAATCGAGACAATAGAAATTTGGAGACGAAAACAAAAGCGAAAGGAACCAAGAACATCCACAATGGAGTTGGAATGAACCGAGAAATAAGCAGGTTATGAAGTTGTAGATGGCAATGACGTCGATTGTTCACTTGATTATATGATGAACCATTTTTATCATTTAGAACAGATTGTCTCTTTATATAAGTATATTTATGTTTGAAATTTGGTGAATGATTTTTTTCAAAAAGAAGTATCTTCCTAATGTAATTTATTATCACTGTCGTTTATGAAATTGATTATATTGTTCTGTTTTCATATACCAGGGCTCGCGTCATTCTGTTTTATATATCTCCTCAAATCTCTATCTATTCCACCTATAAGTTTCACAATTTATATTACGATCACCCTCTACACAATGATAACTCAATAAAGCGGGCACCTTGTAAGAAGGTACAATCCGTTAATCAATTCCATTCAACCCACCTCCAACATACCCCTCACATTATATTTATATGTATATATTGACCTCATTGTGCAGCTTCTCTCTCTCTCTCTCTCTCTCTCTCTCTCTCTCTCTCTCTCTCTCTCTCTCTCTCTCTCTCTCTCTCTCTCTCTCTCTCTCTCTCTCTCTCTCTCTCTCTCTCTCTCTCCTTCTTTATTATATGTATAAATGAATGAATGAATGATAACCAGAATAGTGTTACAGAGCTATCGCAATGAATCGTTTCTGAAAATGTTTGCTCTTTCTGCTTACTGTAATTTTTTATAACAATTATAAATGCGCTGTTAATTTATCATATGCTTCAAACTTGAAATGGACTTTTGGCAGCACATTAAGTGGTTTGTTCTTAGGTTAGTAATTATTTCAGACGAATGCCTGGAAACCTGCATAATCCTCCTGCTTTTGCAAAATAAACTAACACGATAATTGTTTTCGAAGCCTTCTTGTTCAGACACGTAAATTTCATACAAATCACGATCTTCAACTCCATGCAATAAACATAGCATCATTTTGAAATAGCCGAGCATGCCTCTCTCAGAGAAGTGAAAGCGTTTTGACATTTGCAAATAATCCTGTACAGGTCGTTTAAGACGAAGATTATGTGCTTTACGACTTTATGTGGTCTTTCTTCTACGTTATAGTCAAGATAGATAGGACAACTATGTGATCCGTTTAGGGATGTAATCTTGAACTAAACATTAAGCAATCGTATGTACCATAAAGTACACAGTATCGGATGTTTAGAGGACAACTTTCAGTAGCGCTTTTGTGATCAGAAGATAAAAGAATATCTTGAACTAAACAGTTTAAAATAGAATGATAAATTTTATCTTCAGACTATTGAAATGCAACGTATATTTTAAAAGCATTGTATAACTATGTGCATGGAGATTGTATATCAAAATTAAACCAGTGTTCATCAAAAATTTGAATTTATCTCGCTTGAAACGGTTATGTTTTGAACTAATCGCTTAATACCGAACAGGTTATGTTCTGGATTAATCTTGTAGCGTATGGATGTCTTTGTTCTGATTTATCAAGTAACAGGGGATGGGCTTGTTTGAAATAATGAGGTAGTTTGGGATGGTCTCTCGTGGATTAATCAGGTGTTTTGATGTTGGTTATCGTTTAGATTATTCCGCTGGCATTGGAAGGGTTTCATTTTCAGTAAACATATAACGTGGCATGTGCACTTGTTTGGACTAAACATGTAGCTTGTGAAATATGTTTAGTTAAAGATCAACTTATATGAGAAAGGTCGCGAATGAATGTAGATCAAGCAAATACTGTTAAAGAACTGTGTTGAAAATCTGCATTCTAAGTTATGGTCTTGATTAAAATGTATTAAATAATAACACATTATAAATAAGAGTAATGGGAGGTTTTTTTGGAAAAAAAATGAAAACAGTTAATCTCAATCCTATTTAACTGCATGGGAGCCGGCAAGGTGTTTTGCATGGGTGGTCATGACTTTGTACCGGGAGGGGTCAAGATTTCTGGGGATGGGGTCAATCAGTCACGGCTGGGAGAATTAGTATAAGAAGCAATCTGAAACTAAAGCTAATATTTATAAAGCATTTTGAATATAACTTTGTTGCATATTTTCAGCTTCATTAACTTTAATTGCTGTATAATTTCCAGGAAGAGTCACATGACCATAACTGATAATAAAATATAATAACTGATGAAGTACTGATTAATGTGTATTGAGTGATAAACTGATAATTGTGTAATTGATGCTTTATATTGTTAAGAGTTTAATTGATGATATACTGTTAACATTATATTTAACATTATACTGATAAAATTTGAATTAATGATATACTTACATATGTATAATAGTTGTAGGAATAATTAGTGATATTCTAACGAAGGTATAATTAATGATAAACTGATATATGAATAACTGATAAAGTACTAGCAAATGCATATTAGGAGATACACTAATAAATGTATAATTGATGATTTACCATAAACATATCATTGATATTATACAGATAAATTATAAATTGATGGTATACGTATATATATATATATATATATATATATATATATATATATATATATATATATATATATATATATATGACTGATGCAATTCTGTTATAGGTATAATTCACAATTTACTCGTAAACGTGCATACGATTCGATAAGAAAGATGAATACTTTTCAATAGATCAGAATCTTAATAAAATATGCTTCCTACACAGTTCCAAGGAATAGAAAAGAGAATAGATGAATATGAAACAGTTTATGTAGATGTACTTATACTCTCTCACTCTCTGCACACACAAACACAGACACACACACAAACAGACACACATACACAAAATGATGCAAATTTCCTGAACATCCTAATAAGAAAACACACCTAAAGGCCGCATCGACACGCTTTCAGTATCTGAGCATACACTCGCATACAATACATACACTGGCCTTAACAGACAAATGCACACTGAGATTAATTGTATGTGTGCCCAAATAATAAAATATACATTTGCTTGATACATCTGAGTGTTTTCGTTTCCAGAAAGTACTATAAATTTGTTTTAATGTTCAAATTTTGTTCCGCGACCAATTAAAGTATTTATTATAGTGTTTCTTTATTGCAGCAGATCGTACACTTATGTCAAGTTTTTATACATTTCAAAGACGAGTAAGTGACGCATGTCAATCTCAGTTATACATTTAACATTCTATCACCTCAAAATGTCCAAATTGTGAATCAGTACAACTCAGGCACACTTCACACAACCACAGGATGTTACAACAACGGTTCAAATGAATTCAAATTGCAGCTTTTTATTGGTTCAATGCATAAGATAGCGTTAAATAAATAAATCCATAGTATTTAAACGTTCCTTTACTCTTTCTCACTTGTTCGTTGCCTAGATTTAACTGTCGGAGTTACTTCCCTTGTGCCATCCGCTCTCGATTACCTGCTTTCTGGAACTGCATGCCTAAAAATTGTACAACTCTCATAGTACCAAGTGTATCTGGTTACTGTGCGACAATGTTGCTGGTATTGGTATTGGTGTGGAATATTTATTTTAAGTGGTATTTACTGTTCAGAATTTTCTAATTTTTTTACGATCGAGTGTGTTGTTAATGTTAAAAATAAGCATTCATATCGTTGTAATAAAACAGCCAATGAACTGAGTGAAAATTGTAAGACATATAATTTCCATTGCAAGTTTGAGCAGTAACATATACTATGCAGGTCATTATGCCTTTCCAGGCATAAATATGCAAAATAATATATGAATGTCCTACAGAATCATGTTGTCATACGGTTTCGTTAGGGTGCTTTGAATATTGACATGGCAACATAATCAAATGAAAGAGACGACGGTATAGAACATTACCCAAAAGCTTTTAAAATATGGAACAATTATTGAAAAATCAACCTTTTTTTCAGTGTATATTTTCTATACTTTATGGTATTGGGTCTGTTTAAGATGTATTATAATGTAATATAATATTTAATAATAATATAAATATATTTTTCATGTTCACGTAAATTCTCGGGTTCGTCGAATATGTTTAAAGTAAATCGATTAAGCTTGTAGAATTTCTCGAAAAGTAGAGATAAATTTTTATAACACATGCTATAGAATCTAGCTGGCAGCGTGTAAGATCGAAAAGGGACAAAGCGGATATGACGGCTTCCATCAAAGTCGGTTTAGCATTTTCAGTGAACAGGTAAAATAAACGAAATAATTTTTATAAATGATTGTAGATATTGCAATGCTGAGTCGTTGACATTGTAAATGAAAGAAAATGCTAAGTGTTCATAGTTCGTGTCAATGCTTATTCGGCATAAAACTAGTCGTTTTCACTGTCCGATAAAAATTAGATTGTTTATAGTTCCATAAATTTACTTTTCTGCGCAATTCAAGGGAAGTAACCCAAGAAATGTTATCTTTAAAATAGATAATAAACAAGGTACAAAAGTAATACTCGTCATGTTAAGAAACTGGTTGTGTTGGAGATAAATTTACAACAATGCCCAACTTTTTGCTTAATTTGAATTCATGAGTCTCAACCCATTATTCCTCATACATCATACTATTCAAGATCATACAGTGGTAAAGGAGTAAAATATAGGAGCAAGAACTTGATAGATCTAGATAACATGGCAGATAAGTACTCTGTTTCAGTTTCTGGTACAAAATAAATAACCGCCAGTAAAACAATGATTCTACGCAAACAATACCGACATAAACACCTAGTAAGGTATGGACATGAATTTTAAAAACTTGTTCGGTTATGAAGTGAAAGTAAAATACAACGTAATGCTCATGCATGACTAGTGTATGGGGATACCTTCGCGACAATGGGGCTGTCCCTGGGGAATTTAACAAGGAGAAGTTTAGCATTGATGGGACTTTGGAGTGACAGGGGATTGGGACTGTTTAGCGACAATAGGAATGGAGCAGTTTGGGGGACGTCACAATCGTGGACATTGGCAAGAACGTTGCAAGCGGCTGATCTGAATACACTCGGCTACCTAAGTAGGGTCAAATACAATAGAGACATACACACACATACACACACACACACATATATATATATATATATATATATATATATATATATATATATATATATATATATATATATATATATATATATATATATATATATATATATATATATATATATATATTGTTGACAAAGCAAAGAGAATACTGTATAAATTGGAGGCAATGCAGTTGCCCTGAATAAAACCTTTGGGTTCCTTTACTTCTATTTTCTCCAGATCTTCCACAATCAACTAATTATGCCTACGATTCCTTTATCCGGTCAAGATGTCACATAGATCTAAATTTTCCTCTACCTTCATCCAGTTTTGATTGAGTCTGTCAAACTCCTCTTTTCTCGTTTTGTTTTTCTTTCACCTTTCTCTCTGTTGCCCAGGTCTCTTTTATTTTCTTTATCGCTTGTTAATCACCTTTCTTCAGTTTTTTTTTTTAATTTCTCTAACTGGACAAAAGATCACTAAGTGAAATTTGCTCTGTCTTGCAAAAATCATCATACTTGGATAACATGATCAAGGGCCTTCTTCAATGTCCCCATTGTCACATATTTAGGATTTATGAAACCTATTGACTTCTCTACGTCTTACTCTATCATAGCTTGAACACGCTGATGAAATGAATGGTCACAAAGTCTTTAGTGACTGGATACCTCCATTATATTTCAAGTCTTTCATCCACGTTGGTTCTATCCACATTCCAATACCAACTGTCTTTCATTCCGTTAAATAAATTTAAACTGTATTGACTGGTCAACTCTGTATAGTCAGTCACATTGACTGACAATTATTAAAGTCGCCTACTCTAACTTAGAGCTTTTGCGACTGATTTATACAGAATGACTGAGCTATTTTAATTGGCCAATGATTTGGAATGATGTCATAATAATTCCGCGTTAATGTACATATCCTTACTTTCCAATTACCTATCCAATTCTGTACAGTTTTTCTAGTACACGTTCCCTATCCATAATAGTGTGTAAGCCACCTGAGCAAATGACCCAAGTTCTGAGCCGAAGATTGCCAAATCTTATTTCTATGAAGCTGGAATATTGTGAACTAAGTGTACTTCCATTGTCAAAATTATACCAATCATTTGGGTGTAAGCAGCCCTGCGATTTTGGGGTTACGCATCATTGGTCATAGTTATTATTTTATGGCGGAGAGTCCAAATAATCAAGGTAGTTACATGTAGAGGGTAATCGAATGAGGCCTTTGATTGCCATTTGAAGTACCTCTCGTATTTATAAGGTAGTGGGGGAAAGAAGATAGAGGAGGATAGGGGGTAGTTTGGATTCATGATGGAAATTTTGTCAACAACAAAGGCTTGCTGTTGCTAGGATTCAAACCAGGTGTTTGCTAGTATGTTTTCCCTAGCACATGTTTTAATCCCCTTGTGTTAGTAGGAGTTGAGTGTGGCATATAATGGAGTTGGAGAAGAGCTTATGAGGTTTGTATGCAGGATTCCATCTAAGTGTTGCTAGTTTGTTTTTCCTAACATCTGTTTTGGGCCCTTTTCTTAGCTAGGGTATTAGCAGATGGTGGGTCGAAATGAGAGTTTGGTTGATGGCTTTTTGTGGAAAGACTTCCAACACGGGTTTTTGCTTTCAGGATTCCACCTAGGAATTTGATAATGTGTTTTCCCTAGCAACGTTTTGTGGCCCTTTTGTTAGTGGAAAGGGAAGGATGAAGAGAGGGTCGTGAAAAATGGATATGAGAGTAGGAGGGGAGAGTGAGTAGAGTTGTGGGCTTTGTTGCTTGGCGTTTACGACAAACAACACTTTAATACGAGGTGCATTTGTCACTCGTTATCTTGCATTGTTTGTTTGTCCGGTGGGCCAGTGCTTGCCCATATGTATGTCAGAGCTTGCACGGAGAGGTGGACCAGTGCTTGTCCAGTTTTGTGCCAGGGATTGCACGAGTAGGTGAGAATGAACGAGAGCTTGCTGTTGTTTGTGCGAGTGCTTGCCGAAGAGAGGGACATAATTTAGGTATAATATTTTTATTTGAAGGGATAGTGCTTTCCCAGTGGAGTTACTGGTAATTCTTGTCCATTCTTCCGTCGTTCGAGGGCTAGTGCTTGCCATATGGAAGTTATGGTCATGCCTTGTTCCGCTTATGTAAGTCTGGGTTCTTATTCGTTAATTGGAGGCAGAATTTCCAGTGCTATCCTGGTCTCTCTTGTCTACACTCCTCAGTTGTTCCTTACCTGTCTTGTGTTTTTCTAGTCCATGCAAGAATTAGGCAAATGTTTGTCCTTCTACGATGGCACGGACGAAGCATAACTGGTCTTGATGGTTGTTAATTAGGACAAATCACTTGTTGTGTTGCGAAGGTCACCCAACAATCACTCCTTATTGCATCTTGTTGCTTTGGGAAGAGATGCATGGGTCATGAATAGTGTTGTTTCCACCGGCGATGTGAAACTTGTCGTTAAATTGCTGCACGTGTTGAGTCTTGTCATTGACTTTAGATGGTATTAATTTTTCTGGGCTGTTAAACTCTATCTAAACGGCAGAATTCAAACTGTTGTGATGAATAAAAAGTCTCAAACAATCGTCTTCTTTGATTTCACATTGCTGTTTCAGTGTGATTAACAAAGAATCCCATACATCGGTGATGTACCTTGCTGCGTTCTACAACGGTACGTATCTCGGATGTGATATTACTTTTCAGGGTTTTCTGGTGGTGATGAATTTTGTGAGTTGTTTTTTAGACAAGTCAACAGACTACTCCACCTCCATTCGAGTTAATGGTCATGATACTTGTTAGATCTGTCAGAAGAAAGGGCAGTCAGGATACCTATTTTCATTGTCAAGCGAAAGGACGTTAGTCTTCAGATTGTCCTAAATATCAGCGGGAGCAGAAGGAAGATTAATCTGCGGCAAAAGAAGATCCCCGGTAGTCTATAAATAGAAGAAGGAGAAGAAAAGTAGGCGAATAAAGTGGATGACAAAGTCTGTAAAAGTGAAGACATTTTAAAAAAGAGTGAACGGAAACAGACATAGAAAAAGTCTATAAAGATTTTAAAGTGTTGTGTTGTGACATTTGATTGTAACATTTGTACCAGAAAAGACCAGACAGAAAAAAGACATAAATGCCTTCTAGTTTTGATTTTTAATGATAAAGTGTCCACACTCACACACATACTTCATGGAATGCAAAAAGTATTTTGAGTTTTAACTGATTGAAGCAAAATGAATACTAACTCTTTTTGAAAGATGTTAGTAGCACTGAAATGTGCCGTTGGGAGTTTGTTTTATTAAAACAATACAAAATCATAATCGATACGCAGTCTTATTTTTAACTGCCTTAAGCCGTTGACACGGACAAGAGTTATTTTTGGACCTGCTCCTGTCGATAATTTGATAGAAATCGCTAGGGCTGATATCTCAAACGTAATAACCATGTTGGGCTGTTTTGCGCAGGATTGTTTTATTCTCAGAATAAATTAATGGTAAATTCACTGTTCAATCATTGCAGAGCACATCTTCATTGAAGTACACTAGGATTAGAGAGTTGCCATTTCAAATGGACAAATCCATTTTTATACTCTCCTTGCCATCTTCCAAATGTATCAACATTTCGTTTGTTTTCAAATCTTGTTGTGTGTCCCGTTACCTGTATGGAGCAGTATATGAGTCAGCTGACTTCGTTCGGGTCAGGAACAGTTGTGTACATATATTTAATATAAATTTGTTTGGCCACCTTTCCTTCTGACTGGTTTGTCATATTTAAACTGTCATTAGCTTATGGGTTCTCATTTGATATATTTTAATATAAAACTCAATTTGGCATAATAATTTGATTTACACTTTTAAAAGAGAAAATAAAAATACTTTCTTTAAGCTGGTATCAGCCTGGCACTATTCCACGAATCTGGGATCAACCCAGAATACAATCTGATGCGGAGATCAGCCTTGCATAGCTTTAGTTGAAATCGGGTCAGCCCTGAATACACTAATATGCTAGAATCAACCCATCACACCAGTCTAGCGCAGCCTTAAAAAGCTTGGATCAGCCCATTATGCACAGCAATGCTGGAATCAGCCTAGTAACGATTGAGAATCTTTTACATTCAAATTCTAGCCCATGAGTTTCCCATAGAAAGAGAGAGCTAATTTTTAAAAAGTTTAATTAAGTATTGATGTTATTTCGGTTATGATGTCGATGTTGTAAAAGACTGGTAATAATAAACAGTGACTTGTTTAAGAGAATGAATGCATATACTCGTGTTTACTATTAAATCCAAACTCATAGATAAAATATCTTCTATGCATTAATTGTTTACAGAATTGAAAATAAACAACGTGTCCAGTAGGTACACAAGAACTTTATTTTAGACAAGGTGAACTACAACTTTACATAACACAAAGCATATAATGAAATAAGAAAACAAAATCCTAACAAACAGACAATGCAAATTAAATATAAGTAGCATCATCGCAAGAGAAACTTATAGGTATACCACGCATGAAAATTACATGCAACTAATAGTCTTTATTTCAAACTTGAGTATAATATTAGTAATTTCTATCAGCAGGAAAAGATACTGCAAGAAGCTAAATGTCTCACTACAAGTTGTCTTTGTATTACATATATATAGGGTATTATTAGGCCTTAACAAACATTACGGATTTACTTATAGCAATATCAAACCTCACAGCAAAAATATAAACTTTGTTTATTCTTGTCATTTAATATGAATGTGAATGCATGCTAACAATGTAGTGTCAGGACAGGCAATTTGTTCTTACCTGTCAGGTTTCAGATATCAGGTTATTTCGTACCTCATCACCGATTATCAGCGTTTCAACTGATAATCATTGATGAGGTATGAAATATAGACTAAACTTTACCGCTTACACAACAACGAGACTCAAAAAAACTTACATTTATAGTTTATTAAAAGGAGTCTCCAGTTAGAATCAGTTTGTCTTTGGCTCAAAAGAACAGTTCTGAGACACTGTAAAACCCTTTCTTGTTTTCCTTTGGGTTGGTCCTTGTCAGTGAATAAACACTATTGAATATGGCGTGTACTCCACTTTATAGTGGCAGTTATATTGTTATTGTCTTATCATTAATCGGTGTAGGGTCCTGGTAAAAAAATATCAGCAATAGAGTTCCTCAGCACAAGACCGTCTCCGCTTTAGCAGCGATCGCCTTCATTCTTTCTAATACAGTTCCTTAGATACATGAGCAATCTGGCGTTCATGTCTATCATTTGCCACACGGTCCAACAATGTCCGTACATTTCATTCGGCTAGATTTAATTTTCTTCTGTATACTAACTGACTTTTCACTGGTCCCTGGAGCGGGAGGTGACCAGCGCGAACCTTTCTTGGCCAGACGTCGTTCGATCAGGAATGAGCGTTATCCGTTTTGACCATTGTCATATGAGCTTCAAAGCAGAATTTGAAGTAAAACTAGCTTTTTGCGCTGTCTAGTATCACTCTCTCGACGAAGTTTGGTGTTTAATGACGGGCAAGGGCTAGGCTAAACATGCCGCCACCGCACTTGCTTCAGCGGCTGATCAGAGAAATGATATGTTAATTTCTGCTCTTAAAGGCGCCACATCTCCCTACTGGGTAGTCCAATACACACCTTAGTGACAGATCTTGCTTGCAGTTCTGTCAGAACCCCCCAGTGCGCCCTCCTCATTAGTGAAGTTGTACCTATTGAGTAGCCGGTTTATTTGGCTACTTCTCGACCATGCGACATATTGCATCTGATTTCGTATTACCGATAGTAGGCTTTCAGTGCCTGTCCTGACATACAATGTAAGAGCTCGAAACCATCATGATATATGGCCTTGAGAGCTCGGTGTTCATGTTATTGGCAAATTAAACTCAAATGGTGAACTTCGTCAGGCTCTTTGCTCGGAAAATGGCCTTGGCATCATCAATACAGTTTTTAAGCACAAGGAACACCACAAGGCCACCTGGATGCACCCACGATCAAAGCACTGACATTTTCTGGATTATATAATCACAAGACATAAACAACTGAAAGATGTCCTTAACACCAGAGTGATGAGAGGTGCTGATTGTTCAACCGACCATCAGATGCTAAGATCCACAATCAAATTATCATTCAGTAAAATGCAAAATAGAACTGCCACCTAACCACCGACCAAGATGAATATAGCTAGACTGTATGACTTCTCCATCAAAAAGAGAAGCTGGAGAACGAAATCGAGAGAGCTGTGACCAAGCGATTAGATTACAACCGATGGGTGATGAGATTGAGGAGAACTGGCAAAACTGAAGTGAACATAAAAGCTGAAGTGCGTAACGCAGTGGAGCTTGTTTTTCAGAAGCCAAAGCGGAAACATCAAGACTGGTTTGACGATGAGGACATTGAGCTTGAGAAACTGCTGGCAGGTATAAACCAGGCACGGGGAAAATGCTGAAGCTGAATACACGATCTAATAAAATGAAGTATGTAGAATGCAAACAGCAACTCAAGCATTACAAAATAAAGTTGAAATCATAATGGTGAGAGGCAAAAGCAGAAGAATTACAACAAGCAGCTGACGTGAACGATGTGAAGAGATTCTATACAGGCTTACGGGACGTAATGGACCCAGAAGGAGAGGTACCACTCAACTCATCTCCAGTGATGGATAAACCATTTTGCAGGAGCAGAGCAATATCATGAAAAGATCTGAAAAGCACGTTGAGCAACTGTTTAACATCACTGGCGGTATTGACCCTCGAGCCTTTCTGACAACGACCGGATATAGAATAACTCTCAAAACACCCAGATATGCGGAAACTGACTAAAACTATTGATAACACTCATACAAATGAAGGTATATAGATTCAGACACTCCACAATGGAGTCACACATCAAGGCAAAGACAAGGACCAGGCAATTGATAGTGCAAAAATGCTGTTTGCGGATGATAGTGTCATTTGAACAATTAACGCACAGGATATGCAGACATTAGTGGACAAGTTTTCCAAATCTGCAAATCAATTTAGCCTGAAAATAAACATCAGTAAGACAGAAGGCATGTACAAATAGGTAGAACTCTTCAGCTCACCTCCTCGACCAACCCCAATAACCATCGTTCGTGAGGACATAGTCCTGTACAAAACCTTTGTCTACCTTGGTAGTACTATCTCAAACAATGCTAGCCTTGAGAGTGAGATAATTTACAGTTTGAGGAAAGCCAGCACTGCTTTCAGCAAGCTACATCACAGGCTATGGAGCAATACTCATTTGTAAGCTCGTGTAAAAGGGAAACTATATCGTGCCATAGTGATGTCCTCTCTCCTGTATGGTTCAGAAACCTGGACGATCTATCGTACACAGGCAAGGAGACTTCATACTTATATGATGCGCCATCTCCGCCAAGTTATAAGAATTAAATGAGAGAACAAGGTCTAAAATATAACTAATGAAGTGAACATAGCTCCTGTCTATGACCGACATTCTTATTGACAAATCCTAAGATGGCTTGGTCACGTCTATAATGTGGATGAGGAGAGATTACTGAGGCAACGTATGTAATCACAACTGAAGAAAGGAAACATAAATCAAGGAAGACCACAGCTAAGGGTCAAGTATGTAGCTAAAAAAACGTGAAAGCTAGACAAATTGACACCAGAAGCCTCTGGTTCCAGATCGAGAGGAATAGAGGAGAAGCATCTCCGCTAGACTTAAACCATAGGAAAGTCATCGTCAACTCATCGACGGACTGCAATTTCTACTAATGAAATATAATTTTGATCGATCAGGATCAAAGGAAAGTTTATTATATTTTTGGAGACTAACCGGATTATGAAAGTTATGAAATCCTTCTGACAATTTCTGGTTTAATTGTTCAAGACAATTAAAATTGTTCAAGACAATTAAAAAAAAGGTTGTTGCCAGATCTGATTTGTGAAGGTTTTAGCATGTCATGACCGCTGAAACATTTTACTGATATTCCATTGTTAATTTCATCTGTCAACAGTTTACATTCATTAATCAGATATTTCATCTTGCTATTGTGAGGATAATCGGAAAGATCAAGCAGATGTCATTTATCATCAATATCTTGATTGACGTCTTCATCCTCTATTTCATAAACAAGCGAGTCAGTATCGGTAAACCAACGTTTACTTAACGACCAAACGTTTCTTAACAAAATTATACTGAAAATCGTACATGAGCCACTTCGAGAAATCAAATGCAGAAGCTAAAACATATATCGTTTTATTTAGTTTTAGATCTATTTTTCGTCACTGTATCGCGACAATGTTCTCATTAAAATTGTTATGCTGACAAATTCATCTTATACAAGTTTGTTTCGGCGATGGATATCAATAACCAGCTCGATGTTTACTTCATTCTAATATTTTCCGAACACGATTGTTTATAGGCTTAAAGAAGCTTCCCTCAGAATCGGTTTTGGCTACAGTTCTCCTTGACATTTTTAAGCTAATAAAGACTCTCATCCAAGGTGACTGATTAAACTTTAATCAGCGGTAAATTTCCACCCCATAGCACTGATTTTACTGCTTCTCTGATGGGGTTGATGTTATAAAATCTAAGATTGTTGATATATTGTATCTTGTCCATTCTTTTAATAAAAGCTACACAAAATTATATATGAGCCTTTTGAAAAAAATACAGTTTATCTATGATATATCATTATCACCAACATGTATAACACACGAAAAGAATATTAAACGTCAGCGAAACCAATGTTGATGACGTTAATCAAGATAATGTCAGCGATTATATCGCTAGGTCAGTAACGACATCGTAGGACAAAAACAAGTTCTGGAAGGCTAGCAACTGGTCGATATGACGTGAAATATCATATTACATACATAATTTTCAAAATTAATTATACAACAGATGAAAATCAGTCCTTATGTGGGCTGAATAAAACCATTCTTAAATATCAAAATTCCAGACTAACTGACAAAAATAAAATCGATTTTACCTTTGTTAAGTTATTTAATCTAATGACGATTTCTAATAGTCTATTACAATATCTAATATTGTAATGTAAGCCTGTAAAATCCAAATCGGTATTACGTAAATACGAGGAACTTTACAAAAACATTAATTCCCAGCACTAATCTCTTTGGTTGGTATCCAACTATTGCATTTATCGTTATATCCGTGCCACTTAAAAAGTCTTTCATCGGCAAAGCTTTTTGTATACACATTCAATAACGAAAACAACTTTTTCAGTTTTCTATAGTTCCTGTTCGAAAGAACTACCAAGTACATGCTCACCTCGTTTAGGGTGTATGTTACAGATATTGTTAACGTACTTTATCAACTACAATTACTACAATTACTTCTTCACTCCAGTTCAGAGTAAATCCTTTTACAAATAATTTGTGTTGTTAATGAAATTCGAACTCGATCGCCAACTTTAAATTTATGTCTTTAGTACATGTTTTCGTTTGCGAGAATCCGATTTTAATCGCTTTCTTTGGTGACATTTTCTTTGTGTTATGGTACAACAATCTATGGAAGATCATCAATATACCTGTTCTTAGTTTTACCTGTCAAATGTTTATGTATAAATTCGTTTTGTGTACGATTAAATCTTTCGACGAAAAAATGTTTTCCCTTCTATCGGTAATATATTTCTTTTGTTCCAAAAACTGCTCAAATTTGTTGTTCAAAAAACTCTGCTCCGTGATCAGTCAAAATTGTATTCGGTTTTCTTTCTGTACTTGTTATTACATGTCTTAGCGCATCAGCTATCGATGTTCCTGTATTATCTGAAACGAGTAGACCAAACTCTTATTTCTTTAAACGTCAATAACGTTAAAGAGGTACTTGTTTTCATCGTTGAACTAAGCAAGATTTAATACATCTACTAAATCCATTGCCAAGATATAATCAACGGCATTCGCGACAACCTTACATCGCGGAAACCTTATATTTTAGGTTAGTGTAGCTCTGATGAACGATAATTATATAATTCTTTTCCACCTGAGGTTGTACAGGGGCCTTTACCAAGACCAGGTTTATATTTAGTTCCAATTAATCCTTGTCCCAACCTTCTATCAAATCCATCTCGTAAAATCTTAGATATCATATATTTAGGTTCATCTAGCATTACCTTACCATAGTCTCATTTTAAGTTGCCTACACGAACTTTATCAATACGCTCAATATCACGATAGCAGATGTCGTTATTGCATCAACTTGATTATAAGGCTCCTGTCCTAGTAACGGATTATCATTTTCATCTAGTTGATTATCTTGTGGATTATACGGCCCAATGTGTTTGTGCCCGGTTAATGCCCAACCTGGACTCGGATGAAGTCGTTTTGGTAACTTACCCATAGTTTTGCTTATATCCAGATTAAATTGCTTCTCGGCGATTGCATGAATGACGGTGCGTAACATTTTGATGTTCTTCTATGTAAAGAACTTTAAGTAGTATAGGAAAACCAGGTTTTCAACTCACTTTGTTTTTTTACCCTCCAAACAAGTATAAATTATAGTCCTAAATTATCCCCCACCCCACCCCCTTTTTTTCCAAAATAAAACAGGGTTTTGACTCACCCTCCCCCACCTCTTTTTTTCCCCCTACTACTACCTGTAAACAGGTATTTTGTAACCAAACAAAACAACAGGTGTTGGAATGCGATAAACTCTTTACACAGAGGTGACTAATTTGTTAGAACAGCGCATGTGTGGAATACAATTATTCTAAAGACGGCAAACGAGTTTTACCACAAGATAACAGGATGAAAATTCAACTGTGTGTTAGAACGTTTCAGTTAACAAGGTGGAAATTAAACTAGCATTAGAATGAAAATGATATTATTTTAGTTATATTATATCTTAAGTTTAGATAAAATTTTATGTTACTCATATTTTTTATGATATTTTTTTTCATACTTGCTAACCCTCATTGGTAGAATGTCTGTTAACATATTGTCAATAATACGAAATTCACGTAATAAATCATCCATATTATATTTAACTCCTCGTAGGTAAGACCGGATGTGATCAAGTAGTTTCTTGTAAGTTTTAATTGATGTTAAACATCCATGCTTTTTTATCAAAAGTCTTGGTTCTACTTTTTTACACGCCGCTGTAAGTGAAACACCAATACCAGATATAATTAACAAAAAGGGATTTAATGATATCCCACTTGAAATTATACCGGAACTGGTCATTAACAATGGTAGATATGATATTACTCGAAGGATCTTGTTGTAGTATTTATAACATTTTTTAACGCACCAAAGTTTTCTATGATAATATTTGTAGTATTGTATTAGTGCGTCCACATCCTGTTCTGAAATATCTTTTGAAATATGATTAAAATCAACTATACTTTTTTTCATTATAATATTTGTTTACATAGTCCTATGTTTGGTTAATCCATAATAAGAGTTGGTTGTTCAGCTATAAATTCCAAACACCAGAGAAAAATTGTTAATTTTAAAGTTTTATCAACTGGTTCAAGTACAAATTCTTCTTCAGAATTTTTGTTTATTATTACAGATAATACTCCAGATGAGTCATCATTTGGATGACGAAATAGATATTTGGTAGATATTTTAAACTTTGCACTGCTAAGCACTGACAATCTATACATACCAGTAACTTCTGCAGTGTATTTGATAGAATTATTTTGCCTCGTCCATGTACTAGACCCAGATGCAACAGTATACACAATATTCTTAATCTGTTTGTGAGGAATTTTAACCATACTCGTTTTCTCAACAATATTCGGAATTCCACTAATAATATCATTGAGTTTTGTGTTAATATTAGCGAGTGTAATGCCAACATTTGATGGATTTCCAAAAAATTCATCTTTAATTTTGTTTATGCTTCTGCGAAAATTTAAAAATGTGTTCACGTGACTGGTAAAATCATTTTTGAGTGCTGTGATTTCATTAGTAATTGAAGCGTCCCAATCATTGACGTATTTTTTAGTGACAGCATCCCCATCCTCAGTTGGGTTTCCAAGATCTGTAATCTTGTTTTGTGTCATAACAATATTCCCATTTGGATTTCGTACAACTACATCTGACAGTTTTACATTACTCGTCTTTAATCGTCCTTCTTTGTCCTGGAAAATGACAACTTCATCTGGATCTACGCTGGTAAGATTTAGTAAATTATTGATTTCATTTTTGAGCCGATCAAGAGTTGCATATTTGGATAAGTCACCTTTAAAACGTTTTGTGGATAAATCTTCTAATAGTGTTCCAAATTTTGTATAGTAGCTCATTATTTACTATCCTAGATAAAATTATCAACACTAGTTTAATATTATACAAAATGGCAAAATCGTTGATACTAAACTTTGATACAGAGAGACTAGTGAAGCATAAACATAACAATGAACTTCCTGATTGTCATTATCTTATTGTTGGGCGAACTGGATCGGGGAAAACAAATTTGCTTATGAACTTGCTTCTTGGTGATAATTTTAACTACGATAGAGTTTATATTTACACAATCAATCCACAGCAAGATAAGTATGAGTTATTAAGTGAGTATAATAACAAGCTTCGTGATGATCTTAAAGCTGGTGAAGATTTTTTTATAATTAGGCAGCCAGAAGATCTTATTCCAGTTAATCAACTTGATGCAGATGAACATAAGATAGTAGTTTTTGATGATATTCCGCTAAACAACATGGAGATGAACAAAATAAGATCATATTTTTCACTGTCCCGTAACAAACAGTGTAATTCCGTTTATCTCGCTCAAGGATTTTATAATGTTGACAGGTTTATTAGGCGAAATACGGGTTGTTTTATTTTATTTCCAGGATTGGATAATGTTGACGTTAGAAATATTGCAAGCGAGCAATGCGGTGGCGTGACAAAAGATAAGTTTATTGAACTTTACCGTAATGCTACAAAAGATAAATTTAACATTTTCTTATTTGATAAACTTACAAATGATCCAACTAAAATGTTTCGCTGTTGTATTAACACTTACTTACAATAAAGCGTTTCAATTTTATAAAATTTATAATTATAATAATGGACAAACGAGCAAGATACAGACAACACATAGAAGATCTAAAAAAACTTGCTCAATCTCAGGCATCACTTAAGCAAAAAGTACAAGAAGCGCGACGTGGGCAAGTAACTGCTACAGAAACAACAGCTACAATTTTCAAGCCGGTTACTGAAGCATTATTAGGTAAACAACCTGAAACTAAACCACTGTCAGAAGAAGAACTTAAGCAACTACAGGAAAAAGGTTTGGTTGGAATTGTTAGAGAACAACAGGAAGCAGCTGCTGCAAAACTTGTTACTAGATCTGATGAAGAAAAGAGAAAACTGATTGAGGCACTTACAGCAAATATAGCTGATCCTGCGGCTAGACAAGCAGAAACAGATCGATTGATAAACAATCCGCTGGAACTTGAGCGAAGATTAGCAGAGTTAACAACGCAAGGAATAACAAATATTATAACAAATTTATCAGGAGACATAAAAGATATCAGAGAGGAGCAACAAAGAGTCGGTGATCTTACTGTAAAGTTTATGGAAGTTGGAGATCAAAGATTTTATTTTACAAAAAGAGCAAATGATGAGATAAAAGGTAGTGAATATGATGATTTTTTAAACAAAGAAAATATAAGGGGTATTGATGATATAAGCAAGTGGACTGATGCAGAATATCAAGCATTAATCGATAAATTTAATGTAATATTTAATGACGGAGCTGCTGCTAAAGATGAATTAAACACGGTTACAGAGATTAATAATATGATTCCACTTTATGAAAGAATGAGAAAGGGTGTCATTGCTCTCACGTTTAAAAAAACAGCAGAAAATAGCAGAGCAAAACCTTTTGGTAAAGGGTGGAGTTTTAAAAGAAAATTTGATAAAATCGATAAATCTCGTGTAGAAAAATATAGAAAAGAAAAAACAGGAACTGGTGTAAAAGTATTTACTTCAACTACTGAAATGATAGGTAGATTAATGTTATTAATATCATCAAAGGAAGCTGGGAATGTTAGTGTTGAACTTGATAATGAAATCATTGACATACTTGATCATCTAAGATCGAGTGAATTATTAACATCTAACGAATATGAAACTTTACACCACGACTTAATCGCGGCGACTTAATTTTGTAAAATGATATAATATTAAAGGAATGCAAACAACATTATTACTAAACTCTAGCGAGTCTACAGAAGATAGCGCAAATTTTTCAGTAAATTATATTCCACCTATAGAACTAGATCCTACAAAACAATATGAAATTGGATTAATTTCTTGTACTTGCTGGAATGCTATACCTAACGTGAAAAATGATGTTAACGATGAAATGTATTTTACTATGATTACAACACCTACAATATCTACAACAAAAAAAATAAAAATTCCGCAAGGAGCTTATAATATTGAAGATCTAAACAAGACGATCAAAGAGCTCATAACAAAAGCTGACGGTGTGGCTGATAATTTTGAATTAGCAGCAAATTATAACACATTGCGAACTAGGATAACTTTGAAAAATATAGCAATCAATCTTGAACCAAGAGAAAGAAGTATTGCACAACTGTTAGGATTTACTGAAAAAACTTACACTGCACTTGATCAGCCTATTACATATGACAGTGAACTGCCATCAAATATAACAGAAGTAAATACAATATTAGTAAATTGCTCTACTGCTTCTGGCTCTTATACATCAAAAGGTAGCAAAGGTCAAACGATTTACAGTTTCTCACCCGAAGTCCCGCCAGGTTCTCTCATGCAAAAAACTCCACGACATATTATATATTATCCTTTAAACGTTGAAGATCAAATAACAAGTATAAGGATGCAGTTGACAGATCAATCAGGAAAACAGTTACATGTTAGTAATGAAATTGTAACTTATTATTTACATCTACGCGAGCAAAAGTAAAAATTATGAAACATCAAATATAATGAAACAAAGAAAAAAAGTTTATCGAAGAAAAATAGTAGGAGGATTTTTTGGAAATATATTCACTAAAGTTATTAAAAATATTCCAGGACTAGCGCGTAAAGTTGCACCAATTGCTATTGACGCGGGTAAAGCTTTTGCAACTGGGGCTGCATCTGCCGCTGGGACTGCGGTGGGACAAAAAATAGCTAATAAAATAAAAGGAGATCCACCAACTGCATCTGAAATAAAACAAGCTATCTCAGAAATCGCTCCAACAAAAGAAACTCAAAAAGCTATGATAACAACAACAAAAAAATTATTATCACCAAAGGGCGAGCAGATCATACAAAAATTAATATCTAAAGTAACAATGCCGCAATAAAATTTTATATAATCTAATAAAATAAAATGTCTACTAAAAATTATCTCGAGTTAACAGAAACTTATGACATCGACAACGATGTGACAGAATTCGAGTTTGTTGAGTACCTTGATGAAAATTCTAACGAACCAAATAAAACTGGTATTAGAACCTTTAACACCAGAGACGAAGATGTATTTCTACTGCCACATAAGGCTATGTTAGAAGTTCGTGGTCAGATTATGACAGTAGCTATTCCACCTGCTGCAATTGCAGTTGGAGCAGAAGTAGCTCTTATAAATAACGGTTGGAGTCTATTCAAAAGTGCTAGATATCAACTGGCCAATCAAACTGTAGAAGATATTTCGAGTCACCTACAAGTTGCAAGTACAATTTTAAATATTATTTCGTTTTCCGACGATTACTCGAGATCAACTGCAACTAATATGATGTGGTTTAAAGATACTGGACAGGGTATAGCTGAATCAACAGAATTTTTAAAGAGAGGCGCTATAGTACATGGAGCTAATGCTGATGAAAATACTGTAATTGTGAGAAATTTTCTCATTGCTAATGCTGCTGCACTAGATATTGTCGCACCTGCTGCAGATGCTAATGCAAACGCTACAAGAGTTTCTCTTACAGCAGCTTTTAATAAAATAATCTAAATATAACACCACCAGCTGCAGCTGCAGACGGTACTGCGATGTTAAATTTACTTCTTAACACACTTGATGTGAGAAATCCACGCTATAACGAAGGTTTTGCTAGGCGAAGAAAACTTGCAGCAGGATCACGTCAAATTACAATGATGCTTCCGCTAAGCATGATTTTCGGCTTTTGTCGCGATTATGATAAAGTATTTCGCGGAGTAAAACATACTCTTATTTTAGATCGAGCAGACCAAAACGATTGCTTGTTTAGATCTGGAGGGGCTGATGTACAGTTTATCATAAACAAACTTTCTTTGTGGATGCCACGTATAACACCATCAATCACTAAAATGTCAGAACTAAATAACACGCTTGATAAGCATACAAACAGAATTTACTTTAAGCAGCATAAGGTATATCAGACAGCGGTTCCAAATACTACTGACTACACGTGGAGGGTCACAACAACATCAAGTCAAGCGAACAACTGCCGAGAAATATCTTTGTCGTATTTCAACAACAAGCTCGACGAGGTAACCAACAACAAAATAATGCAGTATTTGATCACTCTGATGTCAGACGAATATACGCTAGATTAAATTCAAAGCAATATCCAGAACGAGCTATCGAGTGTAATTTTGCTGATGATGCTAATAAAAATATTTCTCGACCGTACATGTACCTGCTTGACGCAATACAAAAATATCAAGATGTTGAAGATGGAACTCAAATATCAGTAGAAGAATTTCGTACGCTTTATCCTATATTTCATTTTGATGTTAGTAAACATAACGAGCGAGCTGTAGACAGCACAGCGGATATTGAAATCACCTGGACACTTGGGGTGGTTCCAGTAGCGCCGTTATACGTATACGCATTAGTGATTAGTGATAGATTTATCACGGTAGATTCTATTGGAGGTAAAATGACAGTTCAAGTTTAATCTACAGTTGCAGTTGTTATATAAAATGGCAAAGTATATTGTAAAAGAAGTGTATTTGACTGATGGCCAAGTTAAAAAATTAGTAGCTGC
Source organism: Potamilus streckersoni (assembly GCA_016746295.1). NCBI lineage: Eukaryota > Metazoa > Mollusca > Bivalvia > Unionida > Unionidae > Potamilus > Potamilus streckersoni. The sequence continues at coordinate 415,782 of JAEAOA010000803.1, read as the reverse complement.
TACTGCAAAGCGAGAACAGGTATCATTAAAAATCAATCCTAATATTTCTGATGGTGTTTTAACAAAATTAATGCTAACAAAAAATCAAGTAAAAAAGTATGATCGTAAAAAAACTTTTGTTTTAAATTTGAGTGCTGCACAAATGACAGCGATGGTAAAAGAAGGTGGTTTTCTTGGTCCGGCATTATCAGTATTAACTAGTACAATAATACCTAAACTTTTGCCGGTGTTGGGAACATTAGGACTAGCAGCAGCGTCTGGAGCAATATCTGGCGCAACGAAGAAAGCAGTCGAAGGTAATGGTATCATTCGTGGAAGTGGAATAAAAAAATTGTAAATTTTATGTAAATAATATATTATAATGCCACAAAAGAAAAAGAAATCACCAACAACAAAAAAAAAAAAGAAAGTAATAAAAACAAAATCACCAACACCAAAGTGCAAATGCATATGCAATCAAACAAAACAAGGAGGAATTATTCCGTTCGCTCCACTTTTGGCGGGACTAGCGGGAAGTCTGCTGCCAAATCTTTTAGGAATCGGACGTGGTCTAACATTACCAGGAACTCGTCGACCCCGTTGAGTAATTTTGATATCATTGATAAGTTAAAAGCGGTTCCTGGATTTCACGGAGTTTATTCTAAAGATGAGCTCTCAGCAATAAAATCACCATCTGCTGTAAGTTCATGTGTTATTAATATACAAGATTTCAATGACGGATCCGGCACACATTGGGTAGCAGTTTATAATAATAATTATTTTGACTCGTTTGGACTTCCTCCAAGCGATGTAATAAAAAAGTATATGAACAAAAAATTTAAAAAGATATATTATTCATCAAATCAACTCCAACCTGTTGGAACATCTGCTTGTGGATATTATTGTATTATGTTTATCCGACAGATGAGCAGAAATCTTAATTTTTTAAAATTTATTTTACAGTTTGATAAGCAACCTTCTCACGCTAATGATGAGATCGCAATTAATTTTATCTAAACTTATAAGTATAATAATGTCAACATACTGTCTCAAGTGTAAAACTAAAACAGAAGGTATTAATGAAACAACAGAAAAAACAAAAAACAACAGGATAATATTAAAAAGTATTTGTGCAATCTGTGGAAAAAGAAAAAATACATTTTTAAAGAAAACGTCCCCAGCGATAGTATCTCCAGCGACGTCGCTAGGATCTGGTTATCCTAATATTATTTTAGTCGACGACTAAAAATATAGAATGATATGCAACTGTGATTCTGACAGAGATTTGTGTATTGAGCAAAATAAAATTGTCGCATACTGTCAATGTTGTAACAACAGAGAAATAATAGGGTCAGGTATAGATATACATAAACTAATTGGAAAATTGCCAAAACCAAAAGGCGGTTGGACATTGCCAGGGCATCGGTATACTGGTCCATGGAATCCGCTAGATCAACAACTAGATGAAAACGACAATCCATTGCCAGGACAAGAGCCTTACAATCAAGTGGATGCAATAGCAATGCGTCATGATATCTGTTATCGTGATCATGAAAACTCAAAATTAGATTGTGATAAAGTAATGTTAGACGAATTACGTGATATGAAGCCAACAAATCTACGAGAACGTTTTGATAGAAAATTTGTTCAGGGAATAATTGGAGCAAAATATAAACTTGGACTCGGAGAGTCTCGTCAATCACCTCACGATTGGGGAAATAAAGTATATGATGATCTTGCAGTCGAACTACACAGACCTAAAAAAAAAAGTTCCAACGACGTAAAGTTGTCGCTAATGGTGTAGATGATATCTGGGCAATAGATTTGGTGGATGTATCCAATCTAGCTCAGTTTAACGTTGGCGCCGCTGATGGCGCTCCAAAAAGGTATTTGTTTAATGTTATAGATGTTTTTAGCAAATACGCTTTCAGTATACCTGTTTTAGATAAGACAGGAACTTCAATGACCGATGCGCTAAAGCAGATAATAACAAGCACAGAAAGAAAACCAAACAAAATCTGGACTGATCATGGATCTGAGTTTTTTAACAAAAAGTTTGAACAGTTTCTAGAACAAAATAATATAAAAAGGTATGTTACAGGAAATGAGGGTAAAAGCGTTGTTGTTGAGAGATTTAATCGCACGCTAAACGAGAAAATACACAAACATATGACAGCTAAAAACACCAACAGGTACATCGATGACCTTTCTCAAATCGTAAGCGAATATAATAACACGAAACATCGAACCATCAAAATGACACCTAAAAAAGCTGTTAAAAATCCAATATTAGCAAATGAAAACATGTACCGCAGACATAAATTTAAGGTTGGTGATAAAGTTAGAATTTCTTTGATGAAAAAGGTGTTTGCAAAAGGATTTACTCCGAACTGGAGCGAAGAAGTTTTTGTAATTGATAAGGTACTTTTAACAGTACCTGTAACGTACGTTTTAAAAGATCTGGCAGGGGAACCGATTGTAGGTAGTTTTTATGAACAAGAACTACAGAAAACTGATCAGGATGTTTTTGTTATCGAGAAAGTGATTAGAAAAAAAGGGGATAAAAGTTTAGTCAAATGGCGTGGGTATAGTGATAAATTTAACAGTTGGATCCCAACCAAGCAGATTATGATATAATGCTATTATAAATTAACTCATACTTTTGTTTGACAGATTTACATTTTACTGGTTTACATAATGATATTAGATACTGCTTACGATCGTTAGAGATCGTCATTAGATTAAAAATCTTGACAAATATGAAATCAAATTTAATATTTTTCTGTCGGCCTGGAATCTTGATATTTAAAAAAGGTTTGATTAACTGCCAAAACAGTTGTTGTTCGGCAACGGTAAAATTAAATTTAATTAGCTGCTTAGCAATGTGATACTTGACATTATACCGTTTAGTTGTTGATCTGCTGTAATTAGATCTGTCAGCAACAGTGACTATTTCACCATCATCAGATTCATTGTTATATAAAATATCATCTTCGCTATAACCAACAGATTTGTCTATAAAATCTTTGGAAAATGTAATACTATGTATGACATCATCACTGACGACCTTATCACTGACGACCTTATCACTAGTATCTTCTTCGTAGAGTTCAGCGAGTCGTTTCATCAAGTCCATTATTATAATATATTTTTATCTAATTTATTATTATAAGATGACCGATGAGATAAAATATCACCAAAAAGTTAATATAGTAAATTATAACGAACTAGCTGAAGCGGTAAGAAAATGTTTGTTGGGTTATAGTGTTGATGTTATTGTAATGCAAGGTGATTCTCATAAAATATTACTAACAGAAGCAGAAAAAGATAAAATTAATGAAAATGCAGTAACAACGTTAAAATTTAATCACGATGATATCATAGCATTTGCTCATCATTGCTTGACTAAAACCGAGCTATCAAATATCATATCTAAAACCAATTCTAGCATCGTATTCTCTTGAAAAAGTTGATTTTGTTGCTCCATCAGCTATAATTTTTACGACTGCGGGATTTATCTTATAATATTTCGCCGCAGCTGAAATCGATTTGAATTCGATCTCCTCATCCGTTTCGAGGTTTTTTGAAATAACAGGTTTTATTGGGCATCTAAAATTAATACCATTACTATTTTTTCCTTTTCTCACATTTTCCTGTTGCGTTACTATCTCCAGATTTTCCAATCGATTATCAGTTTGTATATTATTGATGTGATTAATAACAAGACCATTGGGTATAGATCCATTGAACACCTCATAAACAAACCTATGACCAAGATAACGAACTTGATTTGTTGATGTTCCTCTAACAGTTACCCTGATATATCCCATATTGCTAATATTACTAAGAACTTTTTTAGTTTTTCTATTTCTAATAATACCGCGATCGTTAGCTTCATATAAATCAAATACTGGGTGCGGCTGAAACTCATCTTGTAAGGATAAATTTTCAATATTATCATCAGTGACTTTACCATTATAATGATATACACGCTGTCCCTCTGGAATATCATCGCAGAACAACGTGTAAATAAAATCTTTTCTAAATATTGCAATCCTCTCGGCATTATCTCCCTTTACACTAATATTATAACCCGCTGACGTTAATTTGCCAACAGGTATTCTAGTTTTAATGTTAATAACCGAACCAATTACATTTCCAGCGTATAAGTTATACTTTGGGTGAATTTGATAAATCTCTTGCTCACGTGCGCTTGTCAGATTTACTGTCATTATATTATAGGTAATATTTTTTATCTCTAATTGATTTTTAGCGCATGCGCAGTGTGAGATAAAGTTATATTTTGGGTGAACTTGATATGTTTCTTGCTCACATGTGTTTGTTAGATTTGCTGTCATTATATTATAGGTGATATTTTTTATCTCTAATTGATTTTTAGCGCATGCGCAGTGTGAGGTAAAGTTATGTTTTGGGTGAACTTGATATGCTTCTTGCTCACATGTGTTTGTTAGATTTGCTGTCATTATATTATAGGAGATATTTTTTATCTCTAATTGATTTTTAGCGCATGCGCAGTGTGAAAAAATTATCAATTAGATATTACATTATAGTATAATAATGTTAAAATTGCGTGATATAGCTAAGAGAAGCTTTATGGGAGAACCTAATAAAATAGCGACTGCTTTTGCAGGTTTTGATAATAGTTATCAGTTTGATAATCAAATTGTTTTAGTAAATTTTAATGCAACTAATCTTTACCACCTATTACAGACAATTGTAAAACGTGAGCTCGAAAAACACAAAAGTATCAGATTATTTGTGCAATATCATGTTATATTTTCAAAGTTAGTTATAATGGAAGAATTAACTAACAAGGAAATTGCAGAACCTTATATTAACGCAAAATCGAGACGTGTTTTGCTTGGGACTGATCTATTATCACTATCTGATGAAATACACCAAGAAATTGGAAAAAAATAGAGGAATTTAGTCAATTAGGTTCGGGTTGGAAGTTTGAAATGATCAAAGGAATATTGTTTCACACGATGAAATATAATGTATTACGAGGTAGTTCATACGTCGACCTGCCACCAAAAATAAAAAGTAAAAGATGTTGTATAAACATCAAAAACGTAGATAACAAATGTTTCCAATGGGCTGTTCTTTCCGCACTATTTCCAGCAGAAAAAAACGCTACTCGTGTTGAAAGGTATATCAGTCATGTGTCTAGATTAAATTTTAAAGATATTAACTTTCCAGTGGCAGAAAATCAAATACCAAAATTTGAAAAGCAGAATAATGTTTCAATTAACGTTTTCGGACTAGATGAAAAGGAGGACGTATATCCGAGATATATTTCAGAAAAAGCTTCACAATCAACTATAAATTTACTGTACTACAAAAATCATTATGTTTGGATTAAAAACTTTAACGGACTAGTTGGTAGACAGTACAATAAGGATAAGAACAAAAAGTTCTTTTGTTACCGCTGCTTGCATGGCTGTACAAGCAATGAAACATTACAAAAGCATTTGCAGTACTGTAGTGATGTGCAAAGAATAACAATGCCATCTAAAAAAGATAGTGTGTTACAGTTTGTCCATCATAATCACAAACTAAAAATTCCTTTCGTCATATACGCTGATTTCGAATGCCTACTTCAACCTGTACTTGGTGTAGAAAATAATCCTAATCAATCGAGTACAAGAAAAGTTCAAAATCATGTTCCGTGTGGAGTAGCATATAAGGTAGTTTGTTGTACTGATTCTAGATTATCTAAATCAATCAAATTATATCGTGGTAAAAATCCAGCTGTTTGGCTTCTCAAGCAGTTGATTAATGAAGTTGATAATATATTTACTCATTTGAAAAAAGTAACGCCAATGTTAAAATTAACACCTCAACAAGAATCCAATCACGAGCAAGCAGAAATTTGTCATATTTGTGAAAAAGCTTTTGACGATGATAAAAAAGTACATGACCATTGTCATTTGACTGGACAGTATCGTGGAGCGGCTCATAATCAGTGTAATTTAAAATTTCATGCTCCAGATTTTATTCCGGTTATTCTTCACAATTTTCGAGGATATGATAGCCATATTATAGTAGAAGCTTTTGGTGATCTTGAGATAAAAGCTCATCTAAAACTCGATAACGTCATCAAATGCATCCCAAATAATTTTGAAAAGTACATGTCAGTTACGCTAGGTAAATTACGTTTTATTGACAGCCTGCAGTTTATGGCAGCCTCGTTAGATGAGTTAGTGAAAGGTTGTAGTAAATTTGATAACCTAAGAGACTGTTTTGGAGATAAATTTAATCTACTAGCTAAAAAAGGAGTTTTTCCATACGAATACCTCGACGACTGTAGTAAATTTGATGAAATATCTTTACCTGACAAAGACAAATTTTACTCACAACTTAAAAACGAAAATATAACCGATGATGAGTACAGGTATGCACAAGATATCTGGAAAGAGTTTGATTGTGAGACTTTTGGTGATTATCATGATTTATACCTGAAAACTGACGTGTTATTACTAGCAGATGTTTTTGAAAGTTTTCGTGAAGTGAGTTATAATAATTATGGACTAGATCCCTGCTGGTATTATTCTGCCCCTGGGTTGTCATGGGATGCTTTGCTAAAGTTTAGTAAGGTAAGGTTAGAATTACTGACAGACGTGGATATGTTCAATTTTATCGAAAAAGGTATCCGAGGCGGTATTAGCGTGATAACAAAAAAATATGCTGAAGCAAACAACAAATACCTGAAACAGTATAATCCTAACCTTCCTTCGAAGTATATAGTTTATCTAGATTGTAATAATCTTTACGGTGGTTCGATGGCAGAACCAATGCCTTTTAGCGGATTTCATTGGATCACGGTTGATCGATTTCTATCAGAGACAGAAAAAAAGATACCTGACGATGTTTCCTATTTCGTCGAAGTTGATCTTGATTATCCAAATTCGCTACACAAATTACATAACGATTACCCTTTCTGTGCGGAATCGATGGTTATAGATTATAGTTTCTTATCAAAAGAACAACAAGCGTTAGCATCACCAAGGCAACATTCCATGGTCAAGAAACTAGTACCAAATTTACTTGATAAGAAAAATTATGTTTTGCATTACAAAGTTTTAAAACAAGCAGTCGATGCTGGTCTTGTGTTGAGAAAAGTTCATCGTGTACTAAAATTTAATCAGTCGCCGTGGATGAGAGGTTATATTAACTCCAACACTTCAAGAAGAGCTGCAGCGAAAACAGAGTTTGAGAAAAACTTCTTTAAACTGATGAACAATTCCGTTTTTGGTAAGACGATGGAGAATATTAGGAAACGTGTAAATATTGAAATAGTTAATGATGTCAATCGCAGAAACAAACTTGTGTCAGACGATGATTTTGTGAGCATGAAAATATTTAATGAAAATCTTGTTGCGATACAAAGAAGAAAAACAAATCTAAAACTAAACAAGCCGATCTATGTTGGAGCTGCAGTGTTAGATTTATCAAAGTGGATGATGTACGATTTTCATTACACTTTTGTTAAAAATCAGTGGCCGGCTAGTAGATTATTGTTTACTGATACTGATTCACTCGTGTATGAAATTGAATGTGAGGACATCTATCAGGATATGTATAATAATCGACATCTGTTTGATCTTTCCGATTATCCACGTGACAGTAAATTTCATGACGACAAAAATAAAAAGGTTATTGGTAAGTTTAAAGATGAAATGAACTCGAGCGCTATCAAATACTTTATCGGATTACGTAGTAAAATGTATGCCGTATTATTGGACAATAATAACATAACGAAAAAAGCAAAAGGTCTGCCTCGTAATTTTGTTAAAAAGTTTATGAAATTTGATGACTACAGGTATGCGCTTGATGGTGGTGTTAGTTTTATGAGAGCTATGGCAATTCGAACTAATCATCATAAACTCGAAACAGATGTCATTATCAAACGTGGATTGTATAATTTTGATGACAAACGCTATTGTGAAAATGGGGTAGATACATTTGCCCTTGGGTATTGTCATGATGATAGATCTATACTCAACATTATCTTTTCCAACTGAAATTTTATCTAAACTTATAAAATAATGTTTGAAAATTTGACAATGACAAATAGCTACAATAGTAACATCAAATATCTAATGATGGACGGTAAACAATTGACAGTTGAATTTAATAATGAAACGTCAGGTATATGTTTTAATGGAACATGTGACAAGTTAAAACTTTCGCTCATCAGATCTGATAACAGTATGTATTTCAATTATCTCGAACAATTGTATCAAAAGTTGCTAGCGGAATTTAAAAACTTTCACAGCCCCATTAGCCAACAAAACTATACTAAACTCACAATTGATCTCGATCGGTCAAAAGTATATTTTATCAACAAAAAATATCCTCTGAACAAACCAGAAATGAAAGATCTGTTTGAGTCCCGTCGCTGTGTGAGTGGTAAAGTAAAATTTAGTATCTATAGTCGTGATAGTGAAATATTTTTAATATCAACAGTTGAAACATTAATCATTGGTAACGAGATATAAAATAATATCATTTTCATTCTAATGCTAGTTTAATTTCCTTCTTGTTAACTGAAACGTTCTAATACACAGTTTAATTTTCATCCTGTTATCTTGTGGTAAAACCCGTTTGCCGTCTTTAGAATAATTGTATTCCACACATGCGCTGTTCTAACAAATTAGTCACCTCTGTGTAAAGAGTTTATCACATTCCAACACCTGTTGTTTTGTTTGGTTACAAAATACCTGTTTACAGGTAGTAGTAGGGGGAAAAAAAGAGGTGGGGGAGGGTGAGTCAAAACCCTGTTTTATTTTGGAAAAAAAGGGGGTGGGGTGGGGGATAATTTAGGACTATAATTTATACTTGTTTGGAGGGTAAAAAAACAAAGTGAGTTGAAAACCTGGTTTTCCTATACTACTCTTTATCACAACCACAAATTACAACATTGACTCACTATTATTTCAACCATCGACTAAAATAACTCTATCCACACCTGAACCTAATTTCACCGGCTTTGCCAAAGATGAAGTCGTTGAAGAAATAAACACACTTTTTTCTACCGGAAACAGTACACATACCTTTTATCATCGTTCTGTTATTTTTTCCATTTTTCGTCTTTGTTGCCATTTAGTTGTACATTGTTTGCAATAAGTGATAGTTTGCGACATGTTATTGTAAACTACGCTTTAGAAAATCGGGATCTATTGATAGCTGCTGGATAAACATAATACAATAATAGCCAAAAAACGGTTGTTCCTATCGGCTGTAGTTGATAAGATCAATAATTTATCTTTATATTTTTTAAAATACATTTTTTATAAGATCACTCGAAGTCCGAATGAGTCAAAATAATTATTATCGTAAACAGCAACCCAATGAGTATATGCTATATCATTGAAGTTTTGTATATTTACAGTACACTAACCACCTGCTAATACATTATCTAATTCGTTTTGAGACCTAAACAATAGCTGCAAAACAGCAGGCATCGCTAATAAAATTTACTTGACCAAATACGATCTTACTTGCGAGGCGTAAACTATGATAAAGACAATTTAATACGCCAGTTTCGTATTATTGACAGTATGGTAACATATATTCTACCAATGCGAGTTAGCAGGTATGAAACAATTATCAGAAAAGTATGGTAATAATAGGGCATGACATATTTTCCAATCGTTAAAACATTATCTGACATCTAAAACCTAACAGGTAAATAAATAATCTGTCCTGATTGGTGGAAGTCCCTGGTACAGGGAATTTGTACTTGTTCAAAGGAATGTAGTTCTCTGGTACAGGGATATGTCTCTAAGCCTTAATCCTTGTTTGTCCCTACTGCTCACATTTGTCGAATGTTACAAAAGCTATTTAATCTTTGAACCCGCCAGAGATTTCGCTTTCACCCATGATATGTCACAAAACCTTTTGTTCCTAACGCTTCTGAACCTAAGTCACCTTTCAGTTCGCTGCAAAAGCGTCATGTTTCAAAATAGATGCACAAAATATAATTATTAATTGCCAGTATTCTAAATCTATCATTGTGTTAATCTGTGTCTATAGTTATATTTCAACTCAAGAGCTCAACATATATTAGTCTAGTTAATGTTACTTTTATTTTCTCTACAGACAGACAAGCGCCAAGTCATTTTAAATAATTGCTTACCTAGCGAATGATATATAGGTCAGATATTTAAAAACTAAGATATATAAATGGATTGATTCGTTTTCAAAATATAGGCTATCAAATTCACTTAAAGTAGTTTTTCACAAAGTTAATGCAAGCATCGTTTTGTAAAACTCATATTCGTTTCTTTTTTGTATGATTTCATCTAGTATTGCTGGTCAGCAATATAACTGTGTGAAGAATTTTCAATATTAGTTCTGAATGCTTCGAAAATTTGAAACGTCTGTTGTTTGTTATATGTTTCTGTCTGTTTTTCAATAACAGTTGTAGGTAATGTAGTCTTAATATCATCACCAATCAATGTATGTTTCCGGAAAGGCAAATGTTTTCTTTAACCATATTTTGTTCGTTTTCTTGTGCTAGACAACATAATGCTATCAAGATGGCAAAGATGTAATAGAATCCCTCCGTTTACTTCTAAATTGCAGCCAGAATCGTTAACGTTAAGGGTGTCCAAGCAAAGTTTATTCAATCCGTCAAATTTATGCATCATTGGCCTATGTAAAACTATTTACAATATGTATTAGCTCATTTTCTAGCCATATACATTATGTTATTAGTATATATAATGAAGCGCTTTACCTTTGACCATTCGCATTTGTAAACACAAACCTCTTGCTACCTACAGTTGAGTAACATTCTATTTTCTTTTTCATATCAAGTAGCATGTCGTAACCAAAGTGCTTTTATAATTAGTGGAGAGTTACTTAGTGTTTGTTACGTATAAATTTGTAAATCCCTTAAAAGTCTCGAATTCAATTGAAGTATCAGTGTTCATTTAGTTGTGAAGATTGCCTAGGTTGAAATTTAACTTTGGCGTCTTTACCATATTTATCGATGAACTGTTAATGTGTGCTTATGCATGTCTTTACAATAATGAGGCATTTAGTTTAAGAGCATACAGTCCAAAAGAAATAAAAACTGAATTTTACTAAAAAGAAAATACAATGAAAACTCAATAATTGACACCTTAAACGGCATTTGAGAATAATTTCAAAATTTGATTAGTCTGAATATCTCTTCTTTCTAAAAATCACCATGAGAAAAGCTGCTAGTTTTATACAAGTATGGAAAGAAGTTAGTTGTCAATATTCAATATAAAAAATAATATATTTTATTGAACAGACACAAACACACTATTTCAACTTCTGTGTATTTATATATTTATTTATTTATGAATTTATATAGAAAATTAAGGACATATGAGTACGTAATTCTCGACTTTGAAAACACGATAACATAAAGATAGGAACTTCGATATTTATTAAACAATTTCACTTATGAGATATAGTACTTTATATCGCTACAGTGGCGATAAAACATTTCTACTTTCTTCTTCAATATATGATATATATATATATATATATATATATATATATATATATATATATATATATATATATATATATATATATATATATATATATATATATATATATATATATATATATATCTTTATATGAGTTTTTTTAACCTACATTTCTGCATTAATGCCTATTTAATTTTTTTTTTCTCTCTCTCTCTCTCTCTCTCTCTCTCTCTCTCTCTCTCTCTCTCTCTCTCTCTCTCTCTCTCTCTCTCTCTCTCTCTCTCTCTCTCTCTCTCGACAAATAGATCTTACAATGTTGACCCTCCAGTATACAGTTATGCAATCAATGAAAAGACGCCGTCTAGAAATGCATAAAAAACCACCAATCAACAACAAAATATCCTCAAGTAGTAAACTTTATGATCAGTTGTCTACATGAACAATATATATTGTTATTGACTGGACTTACATGGCCTCTTATTCGATTTTCTGGCACCCATATAGAACCGCAGACATGTGACACCCAACGAGAAACATTGTAGAAGTGTAAAAGGAAAACTCATTTACAGTAATAAAAGTGCCTAAGTAGCGATTTTAACTGCCAACACTCATAATCGTGTCTGTATAAGATGGAAAAATCAAGCTAAGGTTTTTTCGATCGCAAATCAAAACTAAGTAACAATCTAAAGTATTGTGCAGCGCTGTTACCAATTACACTCTACTCCTGCCAACACATGTACAAATTTCAAGTCTGAATGCAGAAATGGATACAAATAGATGTATATTTTTTTAATGATATAACACTTGCAGACTTGTTGGAATGTTCTGAATAGAACTTTCATCAGTCAAGTTCACATCATCAATTCGCAGACGAAATGATTTCACGAAAAATAAAAGAAACATACAACTCTTACTTTATCGCATGAAAGCATCCATTAATTAAACAATATCAACAAGCTAAAGCATTATATATACAAAGATGATCTGTAGAAACCAGCAGCTTTTATAAAAAATTGCAAAAATAGAAATAAATAAAACGAAATGTATACCCAGGACTAGTTGTGTGGATTTGTTTGATATACCCTTTAACCCTTGATCAGTGTTTTCTTTTCTCAAATTCATCTGTCGGATTTATTTTACCTATACCACATAGTCGGTTGTCAGGAATTGCGAACACAGTATATTATTTTAGGCTTCTCATCAATTATCTTCTTCTTCGTGCAGAACGGTGAGGAAAGTTCCTCTATATCAACCATTTACACCATTGGCATAAGCACACCACCATCCCTCAACACAGAAAACTTCGAGGTTCTGTAGAATAATAACAAACGATTTGGTTCAGTTTGATACATTTATTGTTAGGTCCGAGGCGAAAATCTTAGAATGCCTTGCCCAGGGCACGTTATCGTATCAGCCACGGGTATGTCTGATGAATGGAATCGAACCTACAAGCTATTTTGAGCTACTATACCATAATACGAAATGATAGCCAGACTGAGAAACAGAAGAAACAAATTAATACCAGAGAGAGAGAGAGAGAGAGAGAGAGAGAGAGAGAGAGAGAGAGAGAGAGAGAGAGAGAGAGAGAGAGAGAGAGAAAGAGAGATAGAGAGAGAAAGAGAGAAGCGGGAGATAAGACAGACTGAGAGAGAGAGAGAGAGAAAGAGAGAGAGAGTGAGAGAGGAGATGATGTTAACCACTCTTTCACCATCTTTAGCAGTTACCGAACATAAATCATCACCTCGATCAATGACATGCCCGATCAACATTATAATATGACGTATGAAGTATATAATCTATCTGTATTTACCTATTGCAAACAAGTATGAAACCGTTTTAAAAAATAGAAAATGCTGTATATGCCCCTTTATTCGTGTGTAAATGGTGTGGGGTCCAAAATGGATCTTAACTCATTATTCTTTATAGCATAACCGGACTAGAGCTATTGTAACTGATCATAATGCATAGTCCTGTGAGCTAATGAGCTTTGTAAATATTTTGTGATCGGAAAGTTCTGAGTAGTAATGCATGTGTACCTGAAGTGCTTGTGTAATGTTGGTTGGTGGCGATGTGGTTGGTGACGGTTCTTTTTTTACTTCTTTGGTTTTTTCATGACGGTGCCATCGTCGAGGATGATACAATACAGTTTGGCTCTAAGTTCAATGAATTATGTGATATGCACGGAGTGAGTTTCTTCCTTGAACATTCCTAGCAATTTGTTATAGTCCTCACAGTCAAAGGGGCTGTCTCGTGGATCGTCGCCGATGGGTTCGAATATTTCTCTCAATGCTGATAAACGTACGCTTAGACGTCGTCGGTGTGAATCTCATACATGAGCCAGTCTGTATTAGTCATAACAAGCGTGACCTTGTCTTCTTATTTGCTTTTGATGAAGTTGTAGTAAAATCCGAGCATTTACCATCTTGGAGACATCGAGAACTGCTGCACTATTATAGATGGGTTTGTCCAGCTTGAGATTGTATTTTCTGGATTCTGTTGCGACGCGCTCGTAGTTAAAAATTTTAATTTGAAATATGATATCAATGGCAATGAGCTCATCTTGTCGTCCAAAGTCAATGTTCTTGATGTGTCGAATGTTGTCCATAGTTTTTCCGTTTTTATTGTACATGAGTGTGATGATGCCTTTATTGAACACCGTGGTGGCTCTGACTCGTGTGACGTGCTGCAGTTGATGTAGGATTTTATCTCTGGTGATAGACGAACCGTGAGCGCCAGATAAACTTTATCTAGAATGATTATATGCTACAGAGCTTGTTCGAGCATTCGATGTTGTAATTTGTACTTGGTTTTATTGAAGAAATTGGTTACAAGGTTGTTCACATTGTCGAAATCTGCATTGGCTCTTTTGCTGTAGTTATTCCTGAGACAAAATCGTATTCGTGACTAGAATTTGTTCTACTCAGAACGAACAATTGTGAAATGTTGCGGACACCCAAGATCGGCTTTGACAAAATATCCCCAGTCTTCATTATATTCCGCTTGTCTTTTCTCGACGAACTGTTGTCGAGTAATCCATGTGAAAATCTACCATGGGAACCGTTTGTGACATTGCCCATCATAGATTGTTTAAATCGATGCAAAGAATGTACAATGGTGGCTTTGTCAGGTAATAGTTTTCTCATGTATTTGTGCTTGGCGATGGTGTGCTGTTTGCTAATAACTGAGATTCTACCTCTCAGCAATATATCTGGATCGGTAAAGAGTTCTAGTGTTACTCTAGATTGCTCGTACCAGAAGATTTTTATATGGGAAGTATTACCAGAGAGGATCTAGCTGGTAATGGTCCATGTACGTGTGTCTGAAATTGTCAAGTCATCCGCGAGCATAAGCATATCCGTTTGGAGATTCAATATGGTTCCATATCTTATTCCCGTAATGATATCCATTGAGGATTCCTGAGAGATCAAGTGAGAATAAAAGTAGTATTGGGGTGGCAATGATGTTTTGTCAACTTGTGAAGAGACATCGATGTATTCGTAGGGACAAATTCATTTTTACATGAGTAAATTAGCTTTGGCTCCAAATTCTTTTTGCAGATGTGTGAACATAGAATGGTTTTTAGCGAGTTCTTCCAGCGACGACACAATGTACTGAAACGAATCGATGAATAGGAAAATTTCAATCATAAACTTTTCGAAATGTTTGGGGATGCATCTGATTTTGGTTCCCACTTCGGCGTGACACGCGGAGGACTGAGTGTTATAGCGGTAGAATGTCCATTGTATCCTCGCAGATTATGTGTCTACCGGAATGACGACTGATACTTTGAAGTCTAGATTACAATCCATAACATGGCAATGATCTCTGACAATTTTATCATGTAGCTTAAAGAACTATTCGCATATGTGACATTGTTGAGCCGATTATTGCCCTCGGAGTTGATGTGACGTGAGTTGAATCGTCGTGGTTTACTTTTATCGGATGTCTCTAATGTGTTTCATTCAGTTACAAGCTGATAAATGAACAAGGGGAGGCAATCATCTCCACAATACTGACGATATGGCGAAGACAAATTTTCATGGACGGAACAACTGGTTTTATATCCGATCACGCATGGCAATTGTTGTGTTCCACTTGAGTGAAAACAATGGTCTGGATCAGGTTAGGGTCCTTGTACTTTTCAAGGATCGCTTCCATATTAAAATGTATATGAAACGCTTGTGCGTATTTTCTGTAGTAATGTTCGAACTGGTGTTTCATCGTGTGGCACCTAAACGGTTTGCAGTTCTTGACAGTAAACCGATGACACGTGATCGTGCAGTTCAGTTTTTGTTGTGGAAAGATTTGTAAGCAGCGACAATAGAAGCATTCATGGCTTTTATGCTGCGTGTAATGTGATCGATATTGCCGGTTTAAGTCTTTAATGTACACGATATTGTGCTGCTAATACAGTTAATTTAGGCAGTGTTGTGAGACGGTTTTGGAGACCAGCATGGGAGTGACCACGAACATTTTATTGCTCGATTTTTTTAGTCATCAAGTCCAAACAAGGTGATGGATAATCCATCGTGGAGCGCTTTCAGTTTAGGCAAATCTTTGACAACTCCCGGACAAATAATCCAGGTAGTACTGAGGTCCTTAAATACGGCTTGTATTTGGAGGCGCGATTGACATCCATTGCTTCCACTCATCGGTGTAAATTTGGAAGTTTCAAACCAGACAGAATTGACCAAGGCGAGGACAATTGTGGATCCCGATTATTCTTAGTCTTCCTTGAGACGTTGTATAAACGACTATTTGATGTCCACGATGTGGTTGCAGTCGACACTGCGCTAAACGATCAGCTATTCCTATTTGATCCAAATGTCGATGCTCATTTGAACGTTGAGAGTTACTACGTGTATGTTTTTAGTTCAGCATTCACAGTAGGCTTTAGAAAGCACTAAAGGAGGTTGTGTCAAATCCTTGTTGTATCAAGTTCTAATGATCGTAAATAAATCCTTTATCGGCGCCAACTTAGCTGTAATGGGTTGTCTGTGTGGTGGTAGTGCAGACGTCGTCGACAGCTTTCATGTGTACAATTTCGTTGTCTTCCACTTAATGTTTTGGTGCTGTAGTTGACTGCCATGAGAATCGATTTTGGGTAGTCTTCTATCAATGTCGGCTCTTCGCGATCGGCTCATAATCTCATAATGTAGTTGAAAGAGTTTTGAAGGTTTAGTAGTTTTCGTAGTGAGCGGTTTGAAATTATTTCGCAGCTGGTTAATGATGAAACATGATAATTCCTCGACCTACTAGCGCTTTCTACTATCTTACAAGCTTATAAAGTGTATGGCTTCTTGGCATCGCGTATAGTTCTATCAATTCAGTCAGAGAGGCATACGATCTTAGATCTGGCATTTTTGCTAAAAACCAATGCAGCGACTGAGTAATGCTAGTAAGACGAAAAGCAATATCATGATGTAGGATAAAATCTTTCCCTCGATTTTCCTATAATTTATGTTGAATTGTATGCTCCAGTGTATAAAACAGACTTCAATTAATCTTTTTAAGATAAAATTGATATCCACCCACCGAATAAAAATAATTAAGCTGTGTTTTGACGAGTTTATGACGAAAATTAAGCATTATGCAACTGTATGAGAAAACTCCGATGTCTCGGAAAACAACGTTTTGGGAGTTTATGACTCAAAAACTAGAGCGTCCGCCTCGGATGCGGAAGGTCGTTGGTTCGATCCCCGGTTGAGTCATACCAAAGACTTTAAAAATGGTATCAACGGCTGCCTCGCTTGACGCTCAGCTTTAAGAGGTTAATGTTAGGACTGGTCGGCTTAGTGTCAGGATAATGTGACTGGGTGGTACATCATGCTACATTTCTGCTAGACATCACTATAAACTTCCACACTGAAAATATTTTAAAAGCTACGTTAAAGATCATAAACACCAACACCATGACTCAGAAACGCTGTTTCAATGGAGAGTTCATTTAGTGTTTAGTCGTTATGAAGTTAACGCAGTGTCAGAAGTTCGAAGCGTGCGTAATAAACAGACACTCTCGATAAGGTACCGCAGCACATGATAAAGCATAGTTCATTAGTACGTGCTTGGGAACAGGGATGCGCTGTTTCGCCATCGTTTTGCCTTTGAAGCTCATCGTGGAGTCATTCCCATTGGTTACATTATAGTTCATCTTAACTGTGACCAATTCGATAATCATTGGATAATTTAAAGATAGAATCTGATGGACAGCACCGATTACAATGTTTCAAAGCTAATTACACGTGCTAAGTGCTTGTGACGTCAGACCAATTAATGAAGTCAGATTTGCTCAATTTGTAAATGAACATCATCGTGTATCCTTGTAGAAGACCAAATTATGTCAATAATGTTTAGACCATGACAAAAAATGTCGTTCAAACGTCGGGGATTCAAACGAGCGGGAGGCGCTATCGCTAGAGACATCATTCTCTTTGTTGAAGACTATGACGCGAAAGTTGTTTGCATCGGTCCTTACTTCATTAAAACTTGCCACAGCGATTGGGGCCATTACCGGAGCTATGCAAAATGATGTAATGGGAAGCGTTGTCTATGGCAACTACGTTGCTCTATGTCGAATTTATTTCAACAGCGATGACTATCGAAATAAACCAGTGTAAAGAAAAATAAACAAAAGGCAATTAATATAACATCATGTCGCACGTCCCAGTAGAGTTTGACGCTGCCTCCGCAGGAAAAGAAAAGTATCGTTGTGGCTGCCATGCACAAAAGGACGTGTATTGATCAGCCTAAAGCGCCTGAGTTCACAGGAATGGATAGAGTCATGATCACCCAACGTCAAACGACGTCAGTAGCCAAACATGTTGCTGCATGAAAAAGCATCGTTCTTAACTTTCCACCAGAATAGGTTTTCACAAAAAGGAGGATTTACAGGACCACTATTAGCAGGCATATGTTAAGGATTCAAACGTCCTGGACAAAGGCGCGGTACAGGTATTTCCAGCAAAGGTAAACAAAAAGGTTTTAAAGCAATATTCCACGACTATGGAAACACATGTACTAAGACAACTCAGACACTCTTGTCGACAACACTAACGTCAGGAATGCCCCTGTCCAACCTCAATCTAAAAATTAGTAGTCAGCGGTAGAAATTTCAGTGGTATCTTTTCTAAGAACCAGTTGCCCAACAACATCACATCCGATGAGAGCTGTGTCATTCACCTTCAAAATTATTACTATGGACATTCACTATTCACGGAGTCGGCGTGGTCAACGATCCAAGTTACAGCGACGTCGAGTAATGTTTGGTATACCCGCCCAAGATGAAGTCGCTACCTCCAAGATCTATATAAAGGAGCTGTGTAAAACTCGTTAAAGCTTTAGGAAGTCATCGATAGCACGCGTGGATGGTACTGCATTCTTTACATTCGACGTACATATGGCAGACAATAAAAAGTAGAAGCAGTTATCAAAGTTTCCAGAGTATGCCTAAACTAATATCAACCATAACATAATACAGTCAATATAAACTTGTGGTGTCCTAAGTGGCCACGAAAAAAAATCATCGTCTCATTATCCAATCTAGATCTGTTGTATGTGTTTTCAATATATCGTTACCGGTAAGGTGACACTATTTTAAGCAGAGAGATCTTCCAAATGCAGTGAGTATGTGGAAGTGGTGGACAACTATGTTGTCGACTATATGTCCTTGATCTGTATTAACAGGTACCATTGCAGACACTGCTACATCGACACAAGCTGCGAAAACTTTCTTGTGGAAAGAAACCTACGCGTGGGGGGACTGCAAATGCTGCAGACAACGACAAGTTCTCAGTGATGCCATAGATACCCATTCCCTGATCTTAAAACTTCCAAGACCTCATGCTGGATGGACGTTGCCAGAACATAAATAACCTGACCGCGGCATCCCATAGAACACTAACTAAACGAACTGGATCAGTCGGTGCCAGGCTAAGGAGCCCCAAAACAGCATCGATGCATAACGATCTATATTACAGGAATCATCCTAACGACGAAGCGAGATGCCATCGAATCATACTGAGGGACTAAAATGAACTCAGACATAACAATATCAACGAACATAAAGATCGAGCAATTGTGCAATGAATTTAAGGCACTTAACATAAGTTGCGCATAGGTATTCCATAATTGATTCATGTACTCATAAAAAACTACATAAACCTGCGTGTAAACGTTGTCCATAATACTATCATCGCGGTAGCAGTAGACTATATATGGTCGGCTGATCTCGTCGACATGAGAGATAAAAGTGCGTAAAACGATCATTTTAACTATCTTATGACGGCCATAGACGTTTTCAGCAAACATGCATGAGTTTTCTTCTCAAAATCAAGATGGACATTTTATCGTTGAGGCGTTGGATATCATTGTAGGTTTACATTGACCACATTCATTATGGGTAGATCAAGGTAGTGCATTTTATAACAAAACCGTCTTAGACTGGATTCAAAAATAATATTGATCTGTGCAGCACCTAATCAAAGTAGCCATCTTAGAGCAGTTTAACAGAACTCTCAAAAATCACACGTGGAAGAGATTCACCTTTGATGATATCAACCGATGCTTAGTTATTTTTGTCAGAAATCATCGACCTATACAATTACATAGCTTAATATGACTCCACGGAACCATCTTAGTTGTACTAACAACAATAGGTCATAGGCGTTTTATATTTTAGATTCAAAGTAGGTGACCACATCAGAATAAACAGAAAAAAACTGCCTTCAAAAGATATTTACACCCAACTGGACCGAAGAAGTCTGCGTTGTCGATACTGTTTAAACAACCATCCCTGTCACCTGCACGGTCAAAGATACACCAGGTGAGTCCATCCATGGCTCCTTTTGCGAAGAGAGAGTACACAAAAAAATCAGGACGGATTCAGAGCCCAAAAAAATCATCTTCCACCAAAGGTAAAACATCTCTCATCAAATGATTTGGCTATCCAGAATAATTCAACTGGTGGTTTCCAACTACAGTTTTGACATCATTGTCTCAGAAAATAAAGATTCCTGCATCCACGACATTAGGCTTATGAGATGACAATGCCTCAATATTGATATTATTATACTCCTCGCCTATGCTCTTTCCAACTACCTCTTTACATATATCCGTATTCTTGTGATGGCACATCACCTCCAATATCCTCTTAAATACATATACAAATTTTATTAATTTCACACGACCTACCAATTGATCTCGAGTCACCCTATTTAGCCAATAATAAAACTGATCTTGTTGTGACACGCTTTATTACTTTTTATGAAATATTGTTGAGTATACCATTATACATGGCGCTGGTGTCTATAACCAAACCTTACCCAATCGTTCTTGTCTCCGCTCTACTCTCAATACATTACATCAGGTATATGATTCATATCATCATTCGCATAAGCTATAGCCTTCTTCGCACACTTCAACCACTCCTTGGACTCCTCATCACCTTATTCCACTATTGGAATACTGCTGCGAACATCAGCAGGATAATCACAATTTTGCAAGAGGGGCCTCATAAAAATGTTGGTTTTTGTTACAAAAGGCTAATCCAAGCCTTATTCGGAACGGTTTTTGATACTCAGTACAGTGTTGTGGTTTCGATTACTTCTCCAAGGCCAACAAGGAAGATCCCTCTTCGCTATAACACAAGCACGTTTTTAAGACAACAAAACATCGGATAACAAAAACAAACAACAGAATGATACAAAGCACATTAAAAGTGGTCCACAATTTCCATATTTCTATGCGAAGAGGTAAAAACCCATCAGTTCTCCACGAACACCATTTAAAAATAATTGTTCAAAATCACCATTTCGTATACTACTTACACTTACGAAATTTAACTCAGTTATACGATTTGACTATCCAGATACTTGAGCCAGTAATAACAGCTCTGACCATCAAAACATTCATTGGTCCAGTACAAACATTCATGGCTTTGATGTTGCGAGAACTGATTACCTTCTTTCTGATCATGACAATGCATACTTAGATACACACAAGCAAGTAAACAACCAACCAACCAAACAAACATACATACATACATATATACATACATACATACATACATACATACATACATACATACATACATACATACATACATACATACATACATACATACATACATACATACATACATACATACATACATACATACATACATACATACATATACACAACACACACATGCATACTTAGATACACACACACATGAAAGCAAACAAGCAAACAAGCAAACAAACAAACATACATCCATCCATCCATCCATCCATCCATACATGTTGTTGTTGTTTGGTTTAACGCCATTTTTCAGCACACGATAGGCTATTCATGGCGGCCAGTATTAATTGTGGAGGAAGAATCCGGGAAATCACCGGAAAGATCCACCGAACTACGAGAAACTACTGGCAAGCTTTCTCACACATCCACATTAGCCGAATCCTAGACTCGAACCCACGCAGACAGAGGTGAGATGGCAGTGATCCGTAACGGAGAGCGCTTTAGACCACTCGGCCACTCGGCCATACATACATACATACATACATACATACATACATACATACATACATACATACATACATACATACATACATACATACATACATACATACATACATACATACATACATACTCTGTAATGTTAAGAAGCCCGCAAAACCTTGCCAGTTTTCTTTGCTTTCAAAAAGGTATTCATTCAAATGTTTAGCTATCATTGATTAGAACTCATCTGATTCATCATTTACTGCTTTCGCTGGGTTTGCTCCCTATTCATTCCTAATCTGCTTTTTGTTGAGTCAATGCATATAGCCGTTGTAAGATATACAGGCTTTAAATTGTGCACATAACTGAGGTAGATACACATTTGTTAATTTATCCACAGCAAATTTAGGTACATTATCAATATCATCCTCACTCCGTACTGTTTTAACCATCACGTTTATTGTCCTTTAACAACGTCATGATCACAAAATTAAACTATTGAACATTTTTATATCCCATTTTGAAATATCATCTCTTTATTCCTAAATATCTGCCTTAAAGATAAACCTATGAAATATTTATATATATTTTCTGACATATTCAATCAATACCGTGTTCATATGTATCGTTATGTAAAATGTGTACCAAAAATGTTGTTTGAACTTTATTACTTGTCGTTCGAGCACGAGTGTCTTGTAATTATATCGGATTGTGTATAAATCCCATTAATAGCCATGAATGAAATGGTAATGCATAAACATATCAGAAGTCTAGTAACTCGTAAGGTTTGACTATTATTTTGTTCTCGTATGCATTTACAGGATCCAAAAATACAAACATTTGCCTGTTTCAATGTTGTTGAATCTTTGTTTTGAATTGTCTCGTAGACGTGATCAATGTAATACTGAGCGTTGCTAACTATGATGTCTTCAATATGCTCAATTCATATGTCATTTGTATCTAATACATCCCAACACCTATGTAGATGAAATTATTGACTGAGAGATTGAAAAAAGAAGGTTTGTTAGGCATAGATAAATGATGATATTATTACGAAAACAAAACAGTATGTACATTCCTGCAATGCAGCAAGATATAAATAATTTATTGAAAGAAACTATTCAAACATTACATTCGTAAGATATGCTAAGTAACATATTTATTTTCATCGTCTTGAAATTAAAAGATATATAGAAATTCAGTATATTCAACATATATACATGCGGGAGGTGTACATCCAAGAGATTCTGCATTTAGACCATTTTACTGCATAAGAATTGTTGTTTTGTCGCCAATTAGACAACATAAGTATATGTGTCAGATTCTGTAATATAAAAGAGCCAAACGTTTTTGAGTGACTGAGTGATTTAACAATAGCTTAAAATCCTTCTTAAGTACATTTATTATTTATTCTGACAGCTAATGACATAAATGCAGAGGTTGGAAACAGTAGAATATATTTTCTGTTTTTCATTTACAAGATACTCAACTCTGCTTGAGGGTAAACTATATTTATATGCAGAATAGCACAAGTACAATGTGATAAGCATATACTTCATTAATACAAATATGCAGCCTTCAGCTCGAAAATCGCGACCAAACTATATGCATTCTAATAGTTATTACTTATAAGCATAACTGGATGCAGCTGCAAATTCTGATCATAGTTTCACAGAAATGATTTGAAACATGAATAATTAATTGTTAAGAAAAATCCGTTATATACATACTTTACTTGATCCATGACCTATGTCGCAAAAAGTGTGTTCTGGACAAAAACGGTGCACCTAATGGTAATTACAAAGACTAGCCTTAGTCCGATTTTTAACTTGTAAACATATTATATGGTAATTGTTTCATGAGAACAATCAGGTAGGCAAATTTCATTGCACAACCTTTAACTGCAATCATGTTAAAAGTCAAGTACTCTATAAACTACATACACATAGTAAATAGAAATAATGTAAACTATCAATGGTTGTATTGTACATTGGTATTAGGTGATTGTCACATTCTTCCGTACAGCTCAGCTCTACCTAAAGCCTATTGCTCTATATATATCATTGCTTTAAACAGTTACCTTTGAGACACATCAGTATATATATATATATATATATATATATATATATATCTATATATATATATATATATATATATATATACATATATATATATATATATATATATAAAGAATACAAATCATATGGCGAATAACAACCCTCTCAAGCGTACTGGATCCACCAAGGGATCACGTTTGTCAGGGATTAATTAAAATAGATGCAATAAACTGACGACGAACAGTACGAAACTAGTAACTAACTAGCCTAAGCGCTTTCGACTCTATGTTTTGTATTTGCCTTTGAAAAAGACTCATTAAGAGTCGAAAGCGCTTAAGCTAGTTAGTTACTAGTTTCGTACTGTTCGTCGTCAGTTTATTGCATCTCTCTCTCTCTCTCTCTCTCTCTCTCTCTCTCTCTCTCTCTCTCTCTCTATATATATATATATATATATATATATATATATATATATATATATATAAAGCTCTTTAATATTTCTGTTAACATAGGTGGGTATTGCAAACAAAACTTGTGAAGCATACATGTCTTTTCAAACGTGTAAGGCTAATATACACTTAACAAGGCATTGATTCTGGTGTAAATGCAATGAATAGTAATGCTATAGAATCAGAAACAAATATTATTAATAAATTAAATGAACTCTTTATTAACACCTTTCTATAAGCTTCATCGGAGATTTTCTTCATAATCTTGTCATGCGCTCTTTCACAGTGTTCAATGTCATTGTACGAAAAATGAGGTTAACATAAATATTCTTTTTATTATCATCTTCATATAACAATGGTTATATTTAAAACATTATTTTCTGTGCTCTTCTGTGAAGAGAGTTAAATTTTCCTAGAGTTCTACAATGTCTTGTTTTGACCCAAAACATATTTTTTATCACACATCATGTGCAAACTGAACGAAAAGCAATGCAATCGTCATAAGCACATTAGCTAAGATGGATTGAACGCCGTTATCTGTATTTGTATCAGTCAGGCAACTTTCTGCAGTTGAGTTGTCACATGAAGGTGTCGTTTTCACTGTCGTAGATGTTGTTTGGGTGGATGCTGGTGTCGATGGAGACGAAGTACTGATGGATGTTGTTACTGGCATTGTCGTCGACGGTGGTTCTGTGGGTATTGGTGCCGTAGGGGACGAATTACTTGCTGTTTGATTGAGGAGGAAATGTTTTATCAAAAGTATCGTACACAGACTATTTAAATTATATATAGTCTCTTATTTTCTAAAATGTGATATGAAGTTTGCATAGGTAGTTGTTGAGACTCTTCAAAAGGTTTCGGATGCTTAAGTTCTAAAAAAAATTTATATTTATCAAAATACGGGATGATTATAATTGTCCTATCATAATTAGTTCACTTTTTAATAATCAGATACAAACATTCTCTCACACAAGTAAACATGCAAACACACACATACACACACGCACATAAACACACACACAAACACACACACACACACACATATATATATATATATATATATATATATATATATATATATATATATATATATATATATATATATATATATATATATATATACATATATATATATATATATATATATATATATATATATATATATATATATATATGTATATATTTTATATATATATGTATGTATATATATGTATGTATATATATATATATATATATATATACATACATATATATATAATATATATAATATATATATATATATATATATATGTGTGTGTGTGTCTGTCTGTGTCTATGTTATATATATATATATATATATATATATATATATATATATATATATATATATATATATATATATATATATATATATATATATATATATATATATATATATATATGTGTGTGTGTGTGTGTGTCTGTCTGTCTGTCTGTCTGTGTCTATGTTTTTCCGTATTTGAACTATCAGAGGAAAAACTTAAAGACGAGGTAGCAACATATTTTACGTAAATAAGACGATCTGTCATCATAAATTCATTTCTAATAGACCGAAACTGTATAGGTTGATCAACTAGGTTCAGAAAGATATTAATCCAAATAATGTACACAAACAATGCATACAAAAAATGAAGAATGCTAACTATGAAATTAATGTGAAGTTTTGATTATTGACGAGCAATTACTATCATCTAATATACATGCATTTGAAGATGTATCTCTTTATGGGATGCGGTTGTGTCACAAAAACAATTTATAAGCAATGGGAACATCAAAATGGCTCTATATGTCCGTCAGAAGGAGACAAATAGGTGGGTAATATGTGATGTATTTGCTTGAGTTGCAATCACGTTAAATTGTTATCCCTCTTGCTAATTATTATTCTCATATTTATTTTTCAATATGGAATAACATACTAAGTGCAGTATTGGAATGCAAATGTGTAGCCCTTTACACAGAGCTGAATTTGTTGTGCTTTTTCGGTGTTTATTGTGAGCTATGATATAAACAGAATAGCATGATGATTACAGCATGTCTAGCTGCGCAAGGAACTAAATTTCAAACCAGCCTTCAATCATGAACTTAACGTTGCTTGTCATGTTCATTTTGTAATACATCAGCCGTAAGCTAACTATAATTAACAATTTGTAACGAATCATTATCTGCTCTTAATTGGCATGCATGCGTATGTACAAATCCATTTATAAAAGAGAGTCATTTCTAAAACATGGTTACGGTTCAAGATGAAACACTATCCCAATAGATTTAAGTACAGTTGGTCTTAACTTATTATTATACACTCAATGCAAGGGGATGGGTTTATGCAAAGTTGGGTATCGGAACCAATTAATCTTATATAATTTTTCCATACATAACTTGATATCTTTCTTAATTCATTTTATTTTATGTTTTGAGGATTCTCCTTAGGAAAGGTTTTTAATGAATAAGTTACCCAAAATATATCATCTTTTAGTCAAATGAGTATATCTTTTTCTTTACCTTTTCAAACATTGACTGAATGTTGCTGTGTTCATTTTAAACGTTCTCAGCAAGATGGGATCGCAGAAAACTAGAAGGGGATCGTCGGCCCAACAAAAGGTTACACCGACCTTGGGGGATTCTCCTCATCCCATCAAGGCCCTTTTTTTTAATCCAGTATAAAGATATCAACGATGGTACACAACACAAATAAAATAAATTGCCACCAACAACAATGGACACAATCTTGCAAGAGAAGTCTCATAAAAATGTTGATTTTTGTTACGAAAGACTAATCCAAGCCTTATTGGGAACAGTTTGTGCTACTCTGTACAGTGTTGTAGTTTCGGGGTAAAAGTAAATGCGTTAAATTACTGTATATATTGACATTTAATATATCAGTTGTCGAGTATTGTGTAGTTCAATCGTTGTTGTAATAATAATGAATGATTTTGTGCTTACTTTGGAAATTTGTGCACATAAATTAGCTCAATAACGACTAGAGGCAATTAAGAAATATCTTCCAATCAGCGATTATATCAAACAACAGCTGAAACAATGTTAGGAAGTTCTCGTGAAATTTACAGAAGATTCAAAAGTTATTTAATCCAATCACAAAAGACACTAATGATCTAAAAAAAACAGTTAAAGGAACTGAAAAAATAGCAGAAAAGAACTACAAAGCCCTTAAAGATACCCCGATATCTTCCAGCTGAAATAACTCTTGCTCAACTACAATTACAGCAAGGAAAACAACAAGCGATTGCGGGTATCGATCGATCTCGTGCTGTTCCTTCACCTACTCAAATGTGTTAGCGCATCATTTTCCACAATAAGGAATATAATAAAATGTTCAAACATGTGTCTAATCCTTTATTTGAAATGGATACACAAATAATCAAGGATGAGTAGGTGCTTGATTACTAATATTATTCTTACGAAGCAACAGAACCAAACCAATGTGATCAAATCAAACTACAATTTGAAAAGACATCAACGTATTTCCTACCGGCAGAGGAATTCATTAAAGTTCAGGGTAAACTAGTGAAAAATGATAATACTGCATATGTAGCAAATGAAATATGTGGACTTATATATAATAGTATTGTGATGTTACTTCAAATTGCCTCATATATCATTGTTGGTAGAAAAATCGAGGTATCTCACAATGACGTCAATGTTTGTACGATGGTACTCGGTCTTATAAGATATTTCAATGATTATTCAAGTTCTTAAGGTCCATCAATGATGTTTGCAGATGATATTACTGACCATCCTGACCATACACAGTATGACCTTAGACAAATTAAAGCAAATAACAACCTCGCAAATAATGCCCACGAAGGCCCGGTAATCATCAGTACTATTCGTGCATTTAAATTGGGATTTACAGCACGACGATCACAGGCTGACGTCGATGGTAGATACTGCTATCATATATCTTCGGATTCTGCAGACATATTAGAGAAAATATCTTTGAAGCAAGACATACGTTTGAGATAGTTCGAATGACTACCGACAGCTTTTGCAGTCTAGCGAGATAGTGCTGCAGGTGCTGATAAAATGAAACTATTAAAACTTATATCAGGGATGCTAACGATGATGCCTTGAATACCTGAAGAACAGCGATTGCTCTCTTTCATGACTACTGGTGGTAAGTCGATGCTTTCGCGGTTGACAATGACCACCGTCTAAGTTACAAGCACAGCACATTTACTTTCATGGCATATAGCATCTCAACAGAGAACTTATTCGACATATATTCGTGGCATTTCAAACTGACGCAAGATTAAAAAATCAAGAAAGAAACTCCATGGTGTTTGACTATTTTAGGTCATCTACAATTTCTCCAGGAATAAATGGACACCAGGAACCATCCAAAAACATATTACTGACTTTCAAACAAAACAACGTAGCACGGGCTATCGTAGTTTGATGCAATTTATGAGGCTTGACCAAACATTGATACTGTCTGCATATGTTTCAGCATAAATTTTCGTCGTTATTTATTATTTGTCATTGGAAGATCTAAATTTGTTCAGACAATCTGTAGTTGACATACACTTGCGAACTACTATTATTGATATACCGGTTGGTCTTGATGGTCCCAGTGCAATCGCTGTTATATTATCAGACAAAACAATGCAGCTTGGTGTTAGAGGACAAATTAGTCATTTGATGCACCAGTGGAAAACATCTAATTAACTCTTTGATGGTGCTACAAATGTAATGTTATCATGCCAATATTACTCTGATACCTGATCAGTCTAAACAAGCTACAATCGACATAAAAATATGGGCCAAAAATACTTCTGAAATCAACGGCGTTGAAAAGGCCCAAACAAATTATTGTTGACAAAACGTCAGCTCAAACACTACAACGACGACAATAAATCAAACACTAGAGTGCGACTTGACCTTCTTGCGAATACGATCAGTGATCAAGCAAAGACTAGCAGTATATTTTTTACTTTTAGCGGCGATACCACCACCGATTGCCTTTTTATGACAGTAACGCCGAAAATAGGACCTCGTTAACGGTAACTAGAGACAGATTAACCATATTGTGATCTGAGTAAAACCGTCATGAGCCACTTTTACCAACCATAAATCTCTCAGACTCTTCTTGAAGTCACCCATGGAATCATTGGAAATAGTATGATCTTCAACTCTAAGCTCGTAATATTCATAAACGACTTAATAATCTAATCTGCGTTTAAATCTTAGATGAAATTATTAAGAAATAATTAACAAAATTCTCCAGGATCAGTTAAATTATTTGATAGAAAGATAAACATGTTGAAATCAAAATCGAATAATATGTAAAATAGAGTACATTACATTCACCAGGAGCATGATAGAGTATCAGCAGTAGTTAATGGAGTTAGCATGATAATGGACACTGAGATTTGATGAAAAGATGAGAGCGGCTTTTGTAGAAACATAGAGTCGCTACTGATTTCTGTTCTAATCCAATGGTTGCCGGAATAAGCTCACAAAAATCGGAGCAAACATCAAAGTGATTTTCGATCATCAAGGAGTTATACAAAGTAGCGTCTGAATCAGTTATATGGTTACAATAAAACAACTCCATCAAACATAGGACTGAAGTCAACGGGGTGTATAGACTCTACCTGCTTATCGCTACTTGATTCAGGACGTTTGCCACATTTCCATGGCGTCTTTTCAACGGTAGATTTTCTTGAACCGTGTCAGTTGTATTAAATCAAAATGCCGAGGAACATTCATATTTGAACCAGCAGATAAAGATTTAACCGCAAAGACGCATTGACGGTGTCTGAAGATCGTATTTAATATAGCGCGACAATTAATCCACTGAGTCTTACAGATATCATAAAGCATGTAGGTGGAAGTAAAAGCTGGAAATAGTCATCGACCAGCACGAGACATAAACAAAATACCGCATACGAATCATCGTAACTGACAACTGGTAACCTTAATATTATCACGAAGATACTATCCCCAAGGGTAGTTAAAAATATTAAAAGAACACAAATAAATAACATGTATTTATAAATATATCTGTCAACCAGGTTAGGTACAGTGCAATATCATACATTTAATTTACTGCAATTAGAGATATTTGTTATCTATAACACATAAACACAAACATACCTAATCCCCTAATGATAATAATAATAATAATAATAATAATAATAATAATAATAATAATAATAATAATAATAATAATAATGATAATAATAATAATAATAATAATAATAATATTAATAATAATAATAATAATACTTTGTGTAGCGCCTAATTTTTAGACGCTCTAAGCGCTTTACAACACTTAACAAGACTTGAAATAAACATATATAATGATATGATTATAAACATAAAAATAAATAAAAATTAGCAAACAGAAAACACGATGAAAATATTTAATGTCAGGAAACGTTTTTAGGTCTATAAGTCCGTTCTTGCAATTGAAATAAATGGGTATTAAGAGCCCTCTTAAACGAGATCACTATCTTTGTGTCTAAGTTCGGTGGATAATTAGTTCCACGTTGCTGGTTCCTGGTAGTGAAAAGAACGTTTTTCATATGATTTCATTCTCATAGTTTGAATATGGAGAATACGGGTGTCAAAAGGGGAAAATATATCTTGTTGGCTGGTACACATGGATGAGATCGGATAGGCATGTTGGATTAGAACACGTCAGTGAAACGTAACAGAAAACAAATTTTGTATTTAATTCTAGATCGAATGGATATCTAGCGTAGGGTCCAAAGCAGGGTGGAAGGTGGAGGCGTGCTCTGATCGTAGTGCTCAAAGGATGACCCATTCAGCTGTGCTTTGAACTTTGCGAAGTTTATGGAGTAGATATTGAGTCGAACCAGACAGAATTGAATTCTAATAGTTCAGTCATGAAAGTACGAAAGAACTCACAAGTGTTTTAGTGGCATCAAATTTAAAGATATTTGCCACTGGAGCTGATGCGGCTGAGCGTTGGATATGTAGCCTCGCATATGTTCATGACATGTTGGTGCGATGAGAGAGTACTGTCGAGAGTAACAGTTATGTTTCATACTGACCTTGCGAATTTGATGTTGGTGATGCTAATATTTATTGTTTGAGGTAAAGGGATTGAATGGGGAAGTATTTTTGTTGAATGGCTCCTGTTTTATCATCATTTATTTTCAGTTTTTTACATGTCATCCACGATTTCACATCACAAATAAACCTCTCTGCACCTTGGATGGTAGTTTCAACTTCAGTTGGGTTGCTAGTGTTGTATATTTGTGTGTCATCATCGTGCAACTGGTTAAGTACTCTTTTATGCTCTCTAACACTTGAGAGTGGCTGAGTTTATATAATGACGAAAACAAACCCACAAACAAATCCCTTAGGAACACCACAACATAGGCTAGCTGGGCTGGAGTGTTATCCATTTGTGGACACAGTTTTTTCTGTTGAACAAGTACATCTTAAACCATAGTAAGGCGGTATCAAATCAAATAAATCAATAATGCGCTTCAGCTCAGAATTAAGTCAATAATGGGAAAATAAAAGATCGACGTCCAAGAATAACCTTGAGTGCCGATATTGAAATATCAACACTCGATTACGCCGTTGACATATATAAGTCGTCGATCAAAACAGTGCTGCGGTGGCTGCTTGAATCACCAGTCTCTGATCACCACAACCAAAATGATCTGATTATTTAACGGTAAAAATAAACCTGCATTATATCAAGATTATCGTAGACTTATTTGTAGAAGATTTATTCCGCAACCTCCCGCTTCAGTGGTTGTCAAATTTGAGATAAGGCATGTACATTGTTTTTCAAATCTGGAAATATTATTCACTAGTGCGATAAAGGAGGAACATGAACATGCACAGCGCGTTTTAAGAGCGTTATTGAGCATTTGGTTGTGTCAGTACCCATTGATCCTGTTTATTTACTCTCTTCAAGTATATTTTGCTCTCTTAACTTTTTGTTGCTACTGATGACGTTGCTTTTCCGCCTTGGACCTGGAATCCTATGAGAATTCCATCACAAGTGTTTTTATGTGTTTCACACGCATACTTACAGCCGCTCGAGTTTGATAATGACTAGAGAGATCTGATCGTATGTTCTCAATTGCTCTTGCCAGTGGAATAAATTTAGCTTTCGCGTTCATCGGCAGCTGCCAACATAGCAAAAAAGAGTTCCATTGGGTGTTTGATTAAATTGATACTGCGATGTTATTCCGCTTGTGAATATTTGTTCTCTTCTAGTTGCTGTTATTTTATTTCAAGATCATCGTTGATTTTTCAGCATAATGTGGCGCTGTGAAGCCATCTTGTTGAAATTGTTCAATAAAAGAAATACTCATATTAATTGTTTCTTGCTTTATTTTAAAATGTTTTTATTTATTTAATAGTGTGTTTCGATAACTGGATAGTGACCGCTACATATTTTGTATGTTCACTGGTGTTCCTTCATGTGGTGAGGCATTTTTTCTTTAAGCCACTTTTCTATGGTCGTTACATGGTGTACCTTCATAGATACACTTCAATGATGCTGACGTTTTATGCGGTCCATTAATGGGATACACTACAATGAGGCTATTATAATTCTGGGTTATTTTGGTTCATTACCTTTACTGTCCATTTTTACCACGAGGTGAACGGCTCTTTTCCCATCATGGTAGTCGGTACAACCCGTGATCTAAACTCCTAGACTGCTAAGCACTATTCTAGAAGTTCAGAAGGTTGTCCAGGTAATCATTCCCTTGTGTTCTGTAGTCAGTAGGATATGAAGTGATTATTGACATTTGTTTTGCACAGGTTTTTGGCGAATATGCAAATGTTGAAGATCTTAACAAAAAAAACTTGAGCGATTCACCATTGCAGTAACTAAAGATTATGACAATATTTCTTCCATCGCATATATTTTAACTTTGCTGTGACATTAATGCACCTTTTGTCAGCATATCTGCGCTAACAAAGGCAAGTTCTGCCGGGTCCATAATTAATCTCGTACAGCATTTACTATTAGATGACGCAAACGATGTACCCTTAGCAATAATATATCTGCAAATATCCTTATCATTGTGCCGTAGCCACACTATATGATGTCATCGCCTAAGGTACAGTCAGCGATGTAAATATATTAGCATCAAACATATATTGTAATATCACTATTGGAGCTCAATCATTGTTGTTATTTTGAGAACTGGTCTCCGGTTTACTAAAATGACAACCAACCCAACCAAGTATAAAATATTGATATTTGTTTAAAACACAAAAAAACGATCTTAGTAAACTTCAGAGAGATAGTACTCGAAGGGCAGAGGACCATCTATTGCAACTCAGGTCATTATTTTGTGTTGGATGACCGAATCGTTTAAAACACTGATTACAATCACTATATCTAAGAAAGCTAGTTGGATAAAAAGCAACATTATCAAGGTGTATTCTGGTTCAATAATTGCTAATCTTTTTCGTTCTGGATAACATGTCTATCAGGTTTATCTCTGGTTCAATCGCGGTAAATCTTTCAAATTCATCGGAGGTTTCAAATGTTTTAATTTGGGTTCGTAAATTGTCTTTGACAATTTTTGACCTTGGAAACTCTTGTATAACTCTTTTGAGAGTATAATACCTTTCTCGCAATTATATTACTACAATTCACATACTCATTATGTAAATTAGGCAAGTTTTTATGCGGTTGAAATGTATCACAGAATATTATATAATAAAGTTTCGAGCAAAAACTAATTCAAAGTGGTTTTTGATGGGGTAACAACTTTTTGTAAGAAAACGTCTTGCCATTAATATTGTTCATAACACTTAGCGAGTGTAAAGCGAGGAAATACTGAAACAAAGTCATCTGTAAAATGTAGGATGGTGGTTAGGTGAAAAACCAAACTTTGTATTTCTTGTGGTGGCAGGAAATATAGAGCATTAAAGCGACATTTTGATAAAGAAATGATATTGGTGGTGCCACAATAAAGGATGCCAAAATTTGTCTCATTAGAAGTTCTACCGAAAAAAACTTCAATGTATAGAAACCTGTCTTGATCATATGTTATATACAGTATTTGTGTTTACCAAAAAACTACAACACTAATACACCACTGTGTTGACTCGGTAAATATCGTACCAACAAGGCTAAAATTGGCATTTGTTAACAAAATTTCAACATTTTGTCAAAGCTACGATTACCAAATGGAGGCTTTGTTGGCTGGTGGAAATTCTTATCATTTTGGGTTTGACCGTCTTGCTTTAACAGGATTACAAATATGTTACTTCATAACGGTCGGTTGCACAGGTTGTTGGGACGACGAATACCTTTCTTGTGTGTGATCCGTCTATATGATAGTTTAATAAGGATGAGAAGGACGGTAAAATTTTAAAATAAATTGCCCGAAAAAAACTAAATGCTACACGACAGGAATTAAACATTAGATTGCAAACGTTACGAAACAATCGAACCATAACATACCACTGGCAAAGCACTCAAACTGTGGTCGAAATCCTACTGAGAAATGCATCAATTGTTCAATAAATGACAGTATGCCATTATATTATTATTTTGCATGATAATTAGATTCTTAAGGTGCTAGCGAATTACCCAACAAACAGGAGTATCACAAATGGGGCACCGTACGTCTTATATATATATATATATATATATATATATATATATATATATATATATATATATATATATATATATATATATATATATATACTGTATCCAGTTTCATATTATTCAGGACATCGAACTCACAGAAATAAAGGTCATGTGTCTATATCTTAAAGAATTGATACTATGTGTTAATTAGTGCAGCATCAAAAGAAGACAAATATATAATGTTACTTTTTTTACCTGTGTCACGCAGTAACACCGCAAGGCTCGCAGTCATGAGCATAAAAGCTGATCCTTTCATCTGCAATGCAACACGTGTATACGATTATGGCTTAGGTTATTATAAATAATGACCACTAAACTACATTATAAATAAAAAAATTCACTTTTAATGACGAGAGAATATTTAAGTTGTATAAAAAAGTTAATATTGAATTTGTGCGTTATAATTATTCGAACGCATAAGCGGCATTCAACGTGATTAATATTAATAAAAAAAAATGTTTCACTTATTGCAACGCGAATATGATAATGATAAATACAATTAATCACTCTTGCAGAGTGAAGCTGTTTTTCATGACAGCAAACAATGAAAACACTAGGCTTTCAGTCTAGAAGGCTATGCACTGTTTGCTGTTGAATTCTAGACAAATATTAATTTGAATTTGCCTTTATCTTGCAAAGATAACAATATCAAAAAGAAAATTGATCACATTGTCTGAGAAAAATAAAAAATGTATATTTATATTGTACTTGTATTGAACAAGGTGCATGAAAAGTGTTTAATATATATATATATATATATATATATATATATATATATATATATATATTTATGTATGTATATATGTATGTATATATATATATGCATGCATGCATGCATGCATGCATGCATGCATGCATGCATGCATGCATGCATACATACATACATAGATACATACATACATACATACATACATACATACATACATACATACATACATACATACATACATACATACATACATACATACATACATACATACATACATACATACATACATACATACATATATACATACATAAATATATACATGGTAATGACACAAGTTAAACAAGATTTTGCGCTAACTTAAGCCAAACATTTTTAGATAGAACACTTTAATTATTAAATTCAAGTGTGAGTAACATGTAGAAATGTTTTGGTAAAGTCTAACGAACTTTAGTTGCAACAACTGTAAAATAAAATAAATAAATATATGCAGTCTAAGTTGTTTTAACAGAAACGTATATATAATAATCACAATAAATTGTTTGAAATATAACCTAACTTTCCATAATCGTGGATTAATTATATCTTGAAATTTTAAAAGCGAAGCAGTCCATCAGATTCATCTGTTAGTTTTTTAGCTTGCATAATGGACCGAAACGACAATGGCCAGAAATTCTTTTACTTTATTTTCATAGCAGATAAATAAATTATAGTTGGTAATTACAAAATTCGTTCAGTAAATGGATATTTAATTGATTTGAATTCATCCAGTTATTCACAACGACACTTTAATGTTCGATGTTTTCATATAAAAACAATAAATACAAGATAAAGACATTTTGTTTAATGGTATTGCTAACTAGTACATGGTTATCAGATTCTGTATATAAAGATTATTCATCACGAACACGCCCTTTGTTTAATTTGCTAGGAGTATCTAAAATGGTCTAACGTAGTTTTACTTGTTTTATATTACCATGGGTTGCCGGATTTTTAAAAATATCACAATGTTTCTAAATCTATGTACCTGTACCAAGCAATGAAAAGTTCACAAAATAAGTATTATGTTGTCTTAAACATGTCATTGCTGTGAGAATGTATAAAATATATACTTGAAATTTTTAATCGTAATAATGATGAAACCTTTGTCTTAAATAAAACATTGTACATTTACTCCTTGCATGGAAGCCTACATAAACAATATACTGGCTTATCCAATTATGGGATTATGAAATACATGTTAGAAATATGATCAATTCCATTTTAATAAATTAACAGGCTTATATGATGTTGTGAGTTATAGAAACTTCGTGAACCTTGTTTTGATCTTAGAGCCTCCCAAAAGAATTAATTTTAAGTTGTATGAGAAAAGAAAGAAAAATCAAGTAGATGAGTAAGTGAATACCTTTACTTCGGTAGATTGCGTCAGTCAATAATCAATTCCACATGCAGCGCAACTAATGTAAGTTTACTTCACCAAGGCTACCATTATCAACAATCAAAACTATTGGCTATGACGTTGTGCATGAGATTTATTATGTTGGCCCCATACAAAATGCCCTTGCATGTATGTAATGATGGATATGGTTTTGTGCACAAAGCAATATCATTTTATGTCAGTGTTTCTATAAGAATATTTGCAACGTCTTAGGTCCAGGAAGCTAATACTTAGCAAATTTGAAACACTTTAATGAATGTGAACAGGATAAAACAAATATGCATAGTAATTGCGCTTAATAATTTACATGCCTTGAATCATGAAATTCACGAGTTAGCACATCAGTCTACTGAATTACATTATATTCATTCATGTGTAACTTATTAAAATAATCGTATGATTCATGTAACATGTATTAATCTATTTATTTTACACCGCTAATGAAAAATACAATAATTGGCATTTTAGTTTTACAGTTTATTGAGCATAAAGGTAAAAGTAGAGTGAATAAAACCCATGTTGTAGCATTGATAGTAATAATTGGTAAGAACCACTCTTAGAGTAATGTATATAACTTTAAACATTACACGTCCTAGCCACATACGAACACAGTTTTAAACAGTTTTGCGTTTGTATTTGCTACAAGTCACTGAAAGAAAGAAAGAGGCAAAGTAAGATGAAATCAAAGACAGGACATATTGCTAAACAGATGGGTGACATATTAGGCTTTTTATATCAGTGTGAGCAAAACTTATTTTCATTTGCATTTCCTAACAGTTGACAGTAATTCGGTTTTGCAACCTGATCTCTGTACAAGCACAAATGATAAGTAGAGAAATATAAAATTAAGTAGTAAATAACTTTATGAAAGTAGTACTTTGTTAAATATTCTTTAGAATATTTTATTCCTTTGAAAGGGGAAAGTAGGTGTTCAGCACCAATTCGAAACTTCCAGGTATTTGAACAATATTATTATCTGAGTTCAGTAAGATGCATGTCAAAATTTTATTGAGACTGTCGATCTTCCATTTATGAGTCCTCAACGACTCATTGGAAGGGTACTTGACATCCTAAAAAGCAACTCCTTTTGTAAAGTGTTTTGTAGGAATGGCCATATTCGACTTTATTAAATGCTCATCGTTTTTCTCCATTAACTTTACATTGTCAGAATCGTTCAATATTCCCCGATATTCATAATGTATCCCGCGCGGAAAGAAACTATTTTCTAACGTAAACATGTGTATATGAATGAACTAAAGCAGATATTTCATGGACGGCTATATTCCCGCAAATGTTTTTAGACTGACACATACAAACTGCTTTGGCACATTCGGTATTTACTTGTTTGATACAATGTTTCAAATTTTGCTAGATATAGACGCCGTACAGGGTTTTCACAATAAAATGCATGTTATAAACATGAACTGTCTTCTTTAGTTGTTAATAAAAATAGCCAAAAGTATGCTTACAATTTTCTATTCTAAATTTCCTCTACTAATATACTTTCCTAGGTCCGTAAATCTGAAATAGATGAGCCATGTCATGGGTGCTTAAGTTTGATTACACATTTTGAAATTGTACTGTAATTGTGAGTATATTCCAAGTGCAGTTACATCCTCCTTAATGCACTCAGCATGAAATAATCATTATATTTTACATCATCTTTTCGATAATTGCAATGGAAACACTTCATAATTTTCCCATATTATGATCTGAATTATTCAATGAGAGAAAAGAAACATGCATGCCGATATCAACACAATTAAAAACGATTAAATTGGCAGACGCTGCTGGAAAATATTAAGACGTATTTATTCCAGAAACGTTGTTGTTGCAATGCGTATTCATTGACAATATTAATTCAGATTTCAATTTTAAGTAGAGCAAGCGCCATTTTCTTTTCAAACTTACGTCTACTTACCAACTTCGTATTGATCAGGGCGGAGTTATGCGCTCAATAATAATGTTGTGTAATGATCCATCAACACTTATGCATTTAATTTGGAATACGGCATTCATCTGGTGACTTTGTTTCTTGCAGTGTATTTTTTATGTATGTATTTAAGCCTTGGGAAGAATAAGAAATGAGCATATAATAAAAAGGTTAGTGTGTAGTATAACCATCCGAAAACTCGTTCATATTTTCCCATAAAAATGGAGTAACCTATAAACACAGCTTCTGGTTACAACTTGACCACAATTCAAATTGACATCATTTTTCACCAGTTATCGCATACAATAATATTTCAAATAGTTCCGCACCAAAACAGTCTTACTTGTGGTACATTACCTGTTCAACAATGTTCGTGTTTCCTCTGGGTATAATATTCAATAAATATTGCTACATTCCAGTCAATCTGCAACGTATGTCTTACTATTCGATTTATACTAATTAATGAGCCGAATTCCATTCATTTTTGGAAAACGTGACATTCTTCAGTAACAAAAGTCTGGACAATTTGTTTCAAAACTGGTAATTTACTGACTGATTTAATTAGCTCGCGTGATACATCACGTTCTGGGCTCTGTTTATTTTTTCTGGAGCAGAAAAACGAACCAGTAACCATGAGTACTTAATTTTCCTGGCCGGCCACATATATGAAGATATTCTGTTGAAACTGTTACGCCATTGTTTATCAAATCCCCAACTATTTCTGTTCTCTTTGTTACAATGCAGTGTTATTATCTTGTTG
Source organism: Potamilus streckersoni (assembly GCA_016746295.1). Lineage (NCBI taxonomy): Eukaryota > Metazoa > Mollusca > Bivalvia > Unionida > Unionidae > Potamilus > Potamilus streckersoni. Next base: position 375,847 of record JAEAOA010000803.1, on the reverse strand, counting down.
ACTTTTGCCAATTAGTTGCATCTGCTAAGCCATTTCCATCGTGCTATATTAGTTTACTTAGGGTACCTTGCAGACGCCGTATTGACATTTTAATAACGATTTACTACTGCTGCTTCTCAATCTGATTAACAATCAGATCTCCACCGTAATGAATGAAGATTTAAGAGCGACCTCTTTGTCATGTTCTGTTAACCTATATTATTATCATTAGCCGTAATTGTATCAGTTAATTAGTTAAAGTCTTATATCATCGCGTTTGGTGACTGAGTAGTGTGGCTGAAGAGCAAGAATGCGTACCGAACAATTTGATTCAGTTTCAGATTTTTTAAAGTAACATCTCCACTAGCTTCTTCACATGTTACCAGAACATAACCCTAAATTGGTCGTCGTCAGATCTTCACGCAAGACAAGGAATATCTGACTATAATCAGATTGACTTCTAGCTATCGTCTGCCATAATTAATTTTTCTTCATTTTATCCACTAATCTTCTTTATAACATAGTGCCATTACTTTCGACTGAAGATTTTAAATATAGTCTTCTGTTTATTAGATAAGAGATTTTCGCTGTGATGTCATGCAGTTACTATATATATATATATATATATATATATATATATATATATAGATATATATATATATATATATATATATATATATATATATATATATATATATATATAAATATAGTTACGTATATGTAATTTAAATTACCTGTGTGTTAGTTTGAAACTCTTTTTCATTTTGATCTTTTTAATATTGTTTTATAACATTGTATTGTACTGATACTTTTCTTTGGATATGTGTCTCTTTTCGATAACCTGGCTTGACCCATGAGATTATAACGG